>SNQJ01S0003143.1:141266-170899 GCA_010110895.2 Picea sitchensis | reverse complement strand
TTAATGGTTTCTTTTCAGGTCAAAGGTTATGTGGAGTGACGAGTAGAAGAGGTAAGTACACAGGTGCATCCCTCATGTTGTAGATGGTATTTATGGAGTTTTTCATGATAAAAAAGATTTTGGGCATGCTAGTAGGGAATTCCAAGTAACAGGACAGCATGATCTAAAAGAGAAACATCACACGCCACAGTATCTCGGAAAGGGCCAATAGAGAAGGTCACCGTGCAACACCGAGAGACAGTGAGGCTCGATCCTTCCTTTTGTACCCATCCAAGATGATATGGTTCAGGGTGTGGACTACTTGGGAGTTGTAGGTGTTGGACCAAGTCCTGGGCGATGAGGTTCTTTTGGCTTCCTTTGTCTAGGATGAAAGTAGTCAATTTGTGCTTAATCTGAAAATTGTGGGTAAATAGGGGCCCAAAAGAGGTGTCGTGTTCATTGGTAGTCATTATAATTAGATATTGGTCAAATTTTGTAGGATTTTTTAGAGAAACGACTTAAGGAGGGTCAAGGGAATCAGATTGAGCGACCTCTAGAAAAATAGTTTTGTTGGGGCGAAGAGTATGAAGTGTGTGACAATCAGTAGAAGGATGCGAGCTAGTCTTGGGGAAGGTACACCAAGGAATTATTCAAGGTGTGGAGGTGGTGGTAAGGGTAAGCCAAGAAGGGAGAGTAGTAGAAGGGTCATTTCTGGGTTGGGGTGAGTGGATTCGAGGAACTAGTTTATGCTCGACCACCAAGGCCCGAAGAAAGGCCTTGTACAAGGAGGAACTCTCAAACAAATCAACTTCATGAGGGAGATACATTAATAAACCAGAATTGAATTTGATAAATAATACCTCTTCTGGGTCATTGATGTCCAGTCTGATGCGCAATTTGAAAAAGATGTCGATGTATCTCTGGATGGACTGAGTAACAAGTTTTCAGAGCTACAACCATTTGGCGAGGAGGTTCTAGCAATAGCTCGGTGGGTAGAAGCAATCTCTAAGAGCCTGGAAGAATCCATCCCACATCGTAATGTGTGGTGTCTGTGTCTTGACTCGGTCGCCTCTATCCATGACCCATGAACAATTCTCCAGGTGAGTGTCCCACCATTTTTATGCAATTCCCTCGAGTTGTAGACCGACGATCTGAAGCGTCATGTCTTTTTCCATCTCATGTCATGTACGGAACTATGTGGAAAGACTACAAAGCCAAGAGTCGACATTCTCACCATTCATTTGGCCTATAAAATTTGGTAATTGGAAGTGTGTATCGATTTGCATGGGTGTTGTATCTTTGTGTTGTTGCAAATGGAGTATCTCTTGGAGAGACATCATTAAATCATGAATCGGAGTTGTGGAAGTGGATGAGAAATCTTATGTAGATGACTCTCTTCGTGACGACATGATTTTTTTATTCACCACGAATGTCGCTCTATCACTAGATGTTGCACTGAGAATCACCAAACTCCTGAGTGCACTAAGAAGGCTCTCGGTACCCTGAAGAGGGCATGTGGAGAATGGTGAAATATGAATTTGATGGAATCCCTAAGGAGGGTGTACTAGAAGTCTTGAGAAAAATGTCTGGCTCTAGAAAAAAAATTGTTGGATGGCCTCTCTTTTGAATTTTGTGACTGAGAAGAAGTTGCTTTGGATTGATGATCTGATACCAATTGATCCACAATTCACTGGAAGTAAGAAGTAAATGACCATTGATTGTATTTCAACAAGAAGACACCCTTTCTATCAAACTGGGTGATTTTTGTTTACAACAACATCAAGAGACTTGTTGCTTTTGTTTCTGAATGAAAAGAGTTGTTTCACTTTTTATTAATTAACTTCTTGACAAACTAACATGCTAATTATTTATTAGGAAATTCCCTGCTCAACTAGATTGGAAAGGGAAAATTAAAATAGTAATTACTAACAATATGGTAATTCTCTCCTATTGGTTGGCGAAGTAAGGTGGATGTCCTTCCTTGTGTCCCAGATTGTTTTAGAATATGACATGACAATACACCTAAAAAGAGTAACATTGGCTTTTTAGACCTGATTGGAAGCTCACCCTAGAAGACATCTTTTGCATATTTTCAGAGAGATTTAGTTATCATTGATAGACAGATCTAAAATCAATATAAGCCCTCCTTCCACATTAGGTTTTGCTACATATCTTGGTCTCCTTCGATATTTTTTAGTAGTAATTAGACTTAGATTTTGGCAACTACAGTTGTTGTGCCATTAATGGCGCAAGAATGGAGGATTCATGAACATGAATATAGTTTTCATGCTTCTTTGTTTGATAATTGATGATCGATGTTAGATATTTAAACAACCCATGTTGTAGTGTGCCTCTCCTCTTTATTTTAATGGATTGTATGCCTACTTGGTAAAGAATGAAAGCGCCCAAAAACACTTCGTGATAGTAAAAAAGATGGAGCTAAAAACCTAAACCACTCATACAATAAAGTCTGCATTAATAACATGATCCACCATTATTACGATAATCAGGTTAATGACTCTTTTTAATGACAAACAATCATGTTTTGTTATGCAAGCAAGTTAATAGTTTCAATCAGAGTATTTCATTTAGTGTGACGACCAAGAATATCCAAAGCATATGAAATCCTTTCCATTAAAAACCTAGCTGCAATTAAAAGACCATTAAATCTGGACATTTCCAATAGGTGTATGACTATTGACATAATTAACAAAACACAATTGTTGTTTCAGGTGTAGAATAATAGGTGATGGAGTGGATTATGAAGGCTCTCCTTTAAGTGAGGTTATTGGTTTGAAACCTTAGCTTACCTTCAGTGACATATGTGGGATAGGTCTCAGATATACAAGGCGCAGACAGACTCTATGCAATGCAATTACAAAGACCGCGCATTGAAATTAATTGTCACTGATCCCTTAGGACTTACCGCATAGTTGTGAGGATACTCAATATACTGTGCACTGTAATAATAACACTAAGTAAGCAATTTATTGATATTGTGTTACTCTCAACACATAAATTATGAACTAAATATTGAGCATAAACACAGAGAAGATATTTTTCACAACAAAAACTCATAAATACATCAACACATAGATTAATAATATATTATGAACTTCGACATTGCATGCTAATACAAAATACAATAACTATGACGATCTTTTTCTCCAACAACTTATGCAAATTTACAAAACACAGAGCATGTGCTCTCAAAATTCTTTGACTCCTTACACAGTTGTTGTTGCTTGCTAATTATCGACTCTTCTCTCTGTTATATTCTATCTTCTCTATATGTGTATCGACTACCTACAGAATCAGACTTATAAACATGAATACTGAGACTTCCTGTAGAAGTAAAACTAGGTGAAAAACAATTAAGACGAAAATAAATTTCTACTAACCCTCATCTTCATAAAAAAGCTTGAGAAAGATAAAGATCGACTCATTAAATAAACTCCTTCTAACAATATTTATTGACGTGTCTGACAGAATTGTTAGAATATAATGGATGTTCTCATTTTACCATCGATAATATTACTATTGTCACCCAACCATAGGCCGAAGACACCCTCTGAGCACCTTAACCTTGATAGATAATCACTCCAGAAGAAAACCCTAGGCTAGATAGCCAAACAAAGGGTAGCGCACCTTTCCCCAAGGATAGTGCACCAAACAAGGGCTGACCATATAGTCCAAACCATAACCAAGAGATAGTCCAAGCCAAAACCGAGATATGCTAGATATAACAGCTGCAACATCAACTCTCCTCCAAACTTGTGCACAAACTAGGCAACTGCAGTGCGAACAAGTGCTACTCTGCAATTTTGAGAATGCTTGTCAGAATGAAGATTGGCCTCCTGTATTTATACTAATTCTGGCTAACTGCCTGGGTTGACTTCTCATTTTGGGTGTCTATTTACTTTGTATATAATATTTCTTCTAGCTGACTTCTTCTCTTGTAGGATAATAACCTAATACCAATTATCCTCTTGACCCGACTTGTCTTCTAGGGTTATTAGCCAACTCATTAGGGTTATTTCTTCTTGCTTCCCAGAATATTCTATTCTCGTCAGGTTTACACGTGGAGGTAAATACCTCCCGCGACTACCATAATATTAACACTCCCCCCTAGATAGGGAGGTATTATAGGTAATGGTCTTCAACACAAACATACCATTCACCTGGTAGCATCAACATAGTTGTATAAACTATCTCATGACTAGGTCATGAGCACCATCATCACCATTTGTGTCATTAGCTGCATCATCTCTCAAAACCATAATCCATCTGAGTAATTAGACATGATGTTGGATAAGTCACTCACACCATAGAGTGAAACAAGAGCTATTCTTCTAATCTGGACATATGTCCTAGAAGAATAAATGTCCTAAACCATTTTCCATCTGGGAAATCTTTGTCCATCGATCATCCATATAGTTGATAATCATTTTCAACATTGTTGATAGTCTTCAAGGAAATCGAAACAATATCATTCAATAGAACACAACTGTGTCTATACATAGTAGTACACAACTACAATCTAGTGGTACACTACCACACCAAGTAGCACAGAGGTACTTGATCATTGACGTATAGTAAAAAACAATGGAACACATCCACCACAGTAGTATACATATACTGTCTAGAGACATACAATCTTCTTAACAATCATTTAATATCAACCTGCACAGAAACAATGTTATGATATAAACTAAATCATCCGAGCCATTATTCCACTCACATCTGTGAGATCTTGGAAGAGCATCTTCCCTTAGAAGGTCAAACATCAACGATGAACTATCTGGACTATTCTTCTCAAGCAAGGAAGAATAATTGTCTTGATTTCTGAACTTGGACCATTCCCCACCTCGGGTCATTCCTCCAACACTAGACAAAGTGTAAGCTAGAGAGAATGAGTCTGCCCTAAGGAATTTATGTCCCTGATTGTTGAACCTGGACCATTCCCCACCCTGGACCATTCCTCCAACACTAAACAAAGTGAAACTTGGAGAGAATGAATCTTCCCTAAGGAATGATTGTCAGGACCATTTCCTAAGGAAATGACTGTCCTGCACCAACCTCCAAAACATACCATTCCCCATGTTAACCACAATGGGAAATCATTGTCAGGTGAGGTGGGCCAGTCTTCTTGAGTAACCCTCAAGAAGAGATAATTCCCTAGACCATTCCCCATGTTAACCACAATGGGAAATCGTTGTCTATGGTACATCAGCAATCCATCGAACCATTTTCATTACGAAAATGACCATTCGATCTGGACAATTTTCCAAACTGGAAAATGCCTGTCCGTCAGAAATCTCAAACCACTTTTCGAAACTGGAAAGGAACTTCTCATCCTGGACCATTTTTTGAACTGAAAAATGACTTTCCATCAATCAATAACACATCATTACTCCCTCCCAACCTGGGAGTCATCTCTTCCTTTTTCAATAAGGAAGTCATCTCCATGAGCTCCAACTTGAGTATGCAAACTCTTTCATCTTGGACATAAGCTTTACCAAAATGTCTGCTTATCTGCTCATCTGTGGAGATATGTATTGGAGAACCACTTTCTCCTTTCTGGACTTCATCATGGAGAATGTAATGCTTGATATCAAATGTACTTCTATCTGGAACACTGGTTTTCTATGAAGGATTCATATAGCTTTGATCAATAAAGTATATCATTGTTGGATTCCTCTTCGGTTCATACTATCTCACAACATCATGGAAAGGGTCAAACTGAAACATATCCATGTGGCACTTCTTTTGTCATCATGCGATCTTTGTCATGGATTGGCAATCCGTCATCCTGATCTTCTGAGTAATCATTCTAATACAATATATTTGTTCTAGAAAATCTTCACCACGCTTCTCCTGTGCATTGGAGGTTCTCCACCAAATTGTCTTCTTCCATCTGCATACAAGGGTCTCTTTCTTCTTCACCACGCTTCTCCTGTGTACTGGAGTTTCTCCCACCAAATTGTCTTCTTTCAACTGTGACAAGGGTCTCTTTCTCGTATGCCTCAAACTTTGAGGTTTCTCTTCATATGCTCTTTGTTCAATTGATTTGGAGAATAGTCTTTTAAGTATGTAGAAATTCAACCATGGATATTGTGGATGATATATGACCATGTAGAGGTATGTCTAATTTATCGGAACGAGCAATCATCATAGTATTCTCTCCATCTCTGGGAGAACCCCTAGTTATGGATCTTTAAATGCTTGCATTCATATACATTGTTCTCATCACAACTTTTAGTTCTTTGCTTGATTGCTTTTAGTGAGTTCATATCAGGCCGGTAATCTTGTGATTCTCGACATAATGACTGCTTGTTCAGGCTTCTCTTCTTTCATGGAATCTTCATGTTCTGCCTCATGTTTTTCTTTTTGGGTCCATGGAGTTTCTTTTAGATTCCATGCCCTAAAGATTCCCACTTTTTCCTTTCATCACAGGATCACCGGATGTGAATGGACAACCAGTGATACTTTAAGGCTTCTTCAAGAAGAATTATTCAAAAGGCTCGAACTCAACACATACTTCCTTCATGCATACCATGGATATATACTACCATCTTCACACGGATCATAGGATTGTTCTGTCCCTATGTCTTATGTATGAGTTTTCAAATACATAATTGAGTATTTCCATCTAACAGAGTCCACGCTCCGTCTACATCCTTATTGTCTTCTGCAAAGTTTCATAAGTCTTTCTCCAATTTCCTCTTGATTGTTGACTTCCTTCTGTCTTTACTCCTCTAAGTTTCTTCAAGATTGATTCTGATTTTGGCTTATCTTGTAATAGCTTTCACATTATTTGTTTGATGTATTTCATCCTTTCATGTGTATTATCTGACTTGTATAATGATAGCAATACTTATCTTTTTGTTCTTCCATAGGTAAATTTCTTCTTGGAACATATTATCTTCTAAGAGATAGATATACAAGATATGTACATAGACTATGCAAACAAGATATGTACAAGAACTAAGAAGAGTATTGTTACCTTGTCTTTAGAGGAAGAAGTATGTTTCATCCTTCTTAGTCTTATTTCAAGGTTCCTTTTCTTTAGAAACTAATGCTTCGTGTGTCTCCTTCCTTTTCTTTAGCTTGGGACAATGATTCTTGTAGTGACCACATTTTTGACAGTTGAAGCATTGTGTTTTTGACATATATTTCTCTTGATTTGGCTTCTTCCTTGAGCTGAACTTCCTCTTGTTCCTGAAATTCTTGAATCTTTTTGTGAAGGCTTGATCATCGTATTTATTTTGGGGTTTTTCTTTTGCACTAATCCTTGATTCTTCTTATGCACAACAAGTCCAAAGTTCAAATGTAGGATACTCCTTCCCTATGTTCATGCGTGCAGAAAATGCATGCCATGTCTTGGGAAGACCATTTCAAGTACTATGTTTACCAATTCATTTTGTGAAATGATCTCTTCAATAACTTTTAGTTTATCTCTTAACTAAGGTATCCTCACCAAGTATGATGTTATGCTATCATCATCATTCATATTCATGTCATGGAGCTCATTCTTCAGACTCATTACTTGTCCAATGTTTCTAACTAAGAAGAGGTTTGTTAGGGAATCATACATCTTCTTCGATGAGTCAAGATGGAGATGTAGGGTATCAAGTGGTCTTTTATAGAGTCCACTATGATACTCATGGCATTGATATCACCGTCTTTGAACTTTTCCATAATTGCAATGGTTTGCGGTTCTTTCTCGTTTCCTTCTTCAAACTCTGGTTTCACGGTCTTTCCTTTTACGATATACAACACTTTATTCTTGGAAAGGATGAGGTCAATCCTTGTCTTCCATGCTATGAAGTTAGAAGCTCCATCTAACTTTTTTTCTGACTTCATGGAGTAGGTCATGGCTTCTTTGACTTGGTCAACCCTAGATTTGACCAAAAACTCAAACTTGACATCTTGGCTTGCTAAGAGCACTAGGAGATGCACTAGGCTAGGGTGCACTGGTCTATCTGGAAATTAGGTCAATCCCTTCACTTAAGTTTCCTCAACGAGAGGATTAGGGTTTCTGCAACTGCACCTGATAGTAACCCTAGTGGCAATGCTTTGTTGACTGCTCCTACTAGAAACCCTAGCATCAGTTCTTCAACGAGCTCAATATCCTTATGGCTATTCTCCCTTCCAGTGGTTTGAATGAATGAAGGATATAATGGATGTGCTCGTTTTACCATAAAAAATATCACTATTGTCAACCAACCTTAGGCTAAAGCCACCCTCCGAGCACCTTAACCTTGACAGAGAATCACTCTGGAAGAAAACCCTAGGCTAGATAGCCAAACAAAGGGTAGCACACCTTTCTCCAAGGATATCACACAAAACAAGAGCTGATCAGATAGTCCAAACCATAACCAAGAGATAGTCCAAGCCAAAACCGAAATCTACTAGTTGCAATGATAACTCTCCTCCAAACATGCGCACAAACTGGGCAAATGTAGTGCGCAGAAGTGCTACTCTACAATTTTGAGAATGCCTTCCAGAATGAAGACTGGCCTCCTATATTTATAATAATTTTGGATAACTGCCTGGGCTGACTTCTCATTCTGGGTGTCTATTTACTTACTATATAATATTTCTTCTGGCCGACTTCTTCTCTTGTAGGCTAATAACCTAATACCAATGATCCTCTTCAGCCGACTTGTCTTCTAGGGTTATTAGTCAACTCATTAGGGTTTCTTCTTGCTTCCCAGAATATTCTATTCTCGTCAGGTTTACACGTGGAGGTAAATACCTCCTACGGCTACCATAATATTAACAAAAATAACATCTTTGTTTTTTGTGACACGCAGAGTCTGCGTAAGTGTCCAACTCACGACTTGTAATTAATATTTGCAACACTCCCCCTTAATTATAAGTAGGTAAGTTTACAAAATACAATTGTTTTATCAAAGAACTTTAATTGACATGAGATGTCAAAAATATGTGACTGCGTCGAATCCTAGGAAACTATGTAGTTTCAGAAATTCATCTCTTTCCAAATCTTTTGTCTATATATATGTGACTTGTTCTATTGACCTACAAAATTCTAAACAAAATTCTTTGTTATTCGCTATTTCTCTGATAGAATGATACCTTGTCTCAATATGCTTGGTTTTCTTGTGAAACACATGATTCTTTGATAACATGATGGCAGAATTGTTGTCACAAAATATTGTAGTTGGTTCTTGTTTTTCCTGCAAGCAATCTTTTAACATTCTTCTCATCCAAACTGCTTGACAAGTTGTTCTTGTAGTTGTGATGTACTCAACTTCAGCTCAAGAAAGAGTCACTATGGGTTGCTTCCTTGATGCCCATGATACTATACCTGTTCCAAATTAAATGTGTACCCAAAGGTACTTTTCCTGTCATCTATGTTGCCTCCACAATCACTGTCAATGTATCCAATAAGTCTGAAATCTTATAAAGTAGAATACATAATTCCAACAACTTTTGTTCCATTCACATATCTCATAATTATTTTTCCTACCTTCCAATGTGATTCTTTTGGAGTTTCCATGAACCTTGAAATCAATCTCACTACATACATACTATCAGGCCTTGTTGTTTTCAGATACATAAGACCCCCTACCATTATTTTAAACAGTGTGGGATCCACCTTGGACCATTTATCTTCCTTGCTTAACTTCAATCCTTTTATGACAAGTGTTGGGTTTGCTTTCAAATTTATCATATTGAATCTTTTCAAAATTTCATGTGCATACTTAGATTGTGAAATAAATATATCAACTTTGGATTGGTGAACTTCAATATTAAAAAAATATCTCATAAACCCTAAATCAGTCATTTCAAATCCATCCTTTATGACTGTCTTAAATTATTCTATGCCAAAATTACCTATAAAAATCAAATCATCTACATATAAGAAAACAATTAACATATTACCTTGTTGATTTGCTTTGATGTATAATGTTGGCTCACAATCACTTCTTTGAAATCCATTCTGAGTGAGGTAGGAATCTATGCAACTGTACCAAGATCTGTGAGCTTGCTTTAATCCATACAATGCCTTCTTCAATCAGTATACTTTGTTTTCTTTTTGTGGAACCTGAAATCCTTGTGGTTGTTCCACATACACTTCTTCTTCTAAATGTCCATTAAAAAATGCTTACTTTACATCCATTTGATAAACAAGCCATTTTTTTTTTGCAGTAAATGCCAACATAGTTATGACTGTATCCATGCGCGCAACTAACACAAATGGTTCATTGAAATCAATTCTAGGTTGCTTTGTAAAACCCCTTGCAACTAGCCTTGCCTTGTGCTTCTGCACATTTCCTTCTGCATCTTTCTTGATTTTATAAATCCACTTCACACTCATCGGATAGTAGAATCATAGGTTTTACACATAATAGTAATATTTTTTCATGTAGTCTAAGATCATTGAGGTCAAGTGAAGGAGTGAGTTGAGGGACTCTTGGGTCAAATCCCTATAGAGGAAAATAAGGGTTTGGGTTGGTTTTGTGAAGATAATCCACCGAGAAGTAAGGAATTGTGCAATGGTTATTGTCGTGAATAATTCATTCTTCAGTGGTAGCTTCCATGAGAAGGAAGAAGAGTCTGGACATTAAGGATAAGGCCACATGAAAGGATGAAATGGAGAAAATGACGAATGCAAAGTTTGAGGTGCATAATTTTAATGGAAAATATATTGTTGAGTTGTGGAAGCTGAAGATGTCGGATTTGTTTGTGCAGTAAGGACTGTAGAAAGCATTGGTAGGAAAGACAAAGAGACCAATGTGTATGAAAGAAAAGGACCAGGAAGATATGGATTTGAGAGCTCTTAGTACCATCCATTTATGTATGGAAGGTGAAGTTCATTTTAATCTCATTCGATAGGAGACAACAACAGGCTTATGGAGAAAAATGGAAATCCTTTACATGAAAAATTCCTTAACGAATCAAATCTACTTGAAGAGGAAATTGTATAGTCTATGAATGAAATAAGGTACCAAAATTGTTGATCTTTTAAATGTATTTAATACTTTATAATGCTAGTTAACTAGTATACATGTAAAAATTGATGAGGAAGATAAGGGAATGATGCTGTTTTGTTTGTTTCTCGAGTCTTGGGAGCATTTAGTCACTTCTATTATCTTTATCACAATATATACCCTTGATTTTGACTATGTTGTGGGATATTTTTTGTCTGAGTAGGTGAGGAGAAAATCCAGTATAGAAACCTACACACTGGAAGATTTGGTGGTGAGAGGTCGATCCAGAGAAAGAGGGGAATTAGGAGGTACATCTAGATCCAAGTCTAAGGGAAAGATAAAATGTTGGTACTACGGTAAATTAGGGCATCTCAGGAAATATTGTTGGAGGAAAAAATAATCCAAGGAAGAATCTAGTAAGGAATATCAATGAATCAAGTTTAGGTATGGTTGATGAAGTTTTCTCTTTTTGTAATGTCTCACAATATCAAGAATAATGGTTGTCATATTTTGGTGTTTCCAATCACATGTGTTCACATAGAATTTAGTTTACGTCTTACCAATCTATAAATGATGCTGTTGCTTTTTGGGGAAATTATATTTCTTGTAAAATTGTTGGTATTGGGAGCATTACGATTAATATGTTCAATGGTTTTGTAAGATTTTTTATGGATGTTATACATATACCAGAACTTAAAAATAATTCAATTTATTTCGGATTTTTGAATTCTAGAGGTTACATGTTTATAGGTAAAGTTGGAGCACAAAAAGTGTCCAATGGAATCTTGGTGGTTATGAAGGATACAAATATTGGAATCCATTAAAAATGGAAGGAAGAACTCAAGAAAATGAAGAGTCAATTGTATCTGAGGAAGCAAGGAAATCTACTTGTTTTTGGCATTAACGACTAGGTCATATTACCAAGAAAGGGATGGGGATGTAGGTACTAGTAAACCATAAGATATTTCCATAATTACAATATTATAATTTATACAAGTTTAATATCTTTGTGCATTATACTGATGGATATAAGGGATGTATATTTTGGGATCCCACTTCCCACAAAATCATCACTAACATAGATATGTACATGGAACAATTAGATTTTTTTTAGGATCACAAAGGGAGATTAATTTGTAAACACATGGAACCATTGTATGGACTAAAGGAACCCAAACAATGGTACAATATGGTTGATTCCTTCATCATGAGCCAAAATTTTACTAGAAGTGAGTATGATCATTGTATTTACTTCATAAGTTTCAATAGCATATTCATTATCCTGGTGTTATATGATGATGATATGATTTTTGCAAGTCAAAACATGGTTGATATCAACAATTTAAAGGCTCAATTGGACAAGATGTTTCTGTTATAAATAAAGAGATGTGCTCATTTTTCCATAGACAATATAAGAATATTGTCACCCAACCATAGGCACAAAGGCCACCACCGAGAACCTTTACCTTGACAGACAAAATAATTCTCGAAGAAAAAAAATAGCCAATCAAGGTAGTGCATATTTCTCAAAGGATAGCACACCAAGAAAGAATAACCAAAGAACAAGAAGAAAGTACAAACCATAACCAAGATAAATTCCAACCAAAATCCAAAATCCCAGTTGCAGCAGCTGCAACTGCTCTCCCTCTCCAAACTTGCGCACCACTAGTCTTATGTAGTTGTGAGAGTGAGAGTGAAAAATGAGCTCTAGTGCCCTCTATTTATACTTCTC
Organism: Picea sitchensis; assembly: GCA_010110895.2. Classification (NCBI taxonomy): domain Eukaryota; kingdom Viridiplantae; phylum Streptophyta; class Pinopsida; order Pinales; family Pinaceae; genus Picea; species Picea sitchensis. Next base: position 158,227 of record SNQJ01S0003143.1, on the reverse strand, counting down.
TATCTCACTTGACTCGGTCAAATTCTCTTTCTAGAGGATAATAAATTAATATTAAATATTCTCTTGAGTCGACTTGTCTTCTAGGGTTATTATCCAATGTTTTATGTTTTTTCTTGCTTCCCAGAATATTCTAGTATTTTCAAAACACATGGAGGCTAATATCTCTTGCAGCTACCATAATATGAACACTCCCTCCTAGATAGGGAGGTATTAAAGGCAATCATATTGAGCACAAACATACCATTCAACCAGTGTCATCATCATAGTAACATAGGCTATTTCATGATGACATATATCAACTCACGAGCAACATCATCACTATCAGTATCGTCTGATAAAATTAACTGCGTCATCTCTCGAATCCATACTCCATCTGAGTAATCGATCATGATGTTGAATAAGTCCCTCACTCCACAAAGTGATACAAGAACCATTCTTCTAATCTGTACATGTGTCCTAGAAGAATATTTGTTCCAACAGATGATGGAAGCCAAGCCATGGGATACAAGGACTATTCTTCTAATCCAGACATACGTCCTATAAGAATGACTTTCCTAGACCATTTTCCCTTCGGCCACTACTGTGAAATCAAGGAAAATGTATGCCCACAAACAATATTTCAACCTAGACCATCCTCCATAGGAAGGATGTATGTTCACCAGCAATTTGTCCCTCCTAGATCATTCTCCGCCAGGAGAATGTCTTCCATCAACACACTAACTATCCATCTAGCTGGAAATAATCTCCAACACTAGTGGCAGTCTCCATGGAAATCAGAATTATGTCATCCAATAGAGCACAATTGTTTTTATCCATAGTAGTACACAACTATTATCCAGTGGTACACAACCACACCTAGTAGCACACAAATACTAACGAGTGACACATAGTCACAACCAGTGGAACACATCCACCATAGTAGAATACAACTATTTTCCAGAGACATAAAGTCTCCACAAAAATCATATCATCTGATAACAACCTGTATAAACAATATCATGATACAAACTGGGTCATCTAGGCCATTATTCCACTCACATCTGTGATATATGGAAGAGCATCTTCCCTTAGAAAGTAGAACATCAACCATCTACTATGTTGACTATTCTTCCCAAGCATGGAAGAATGATTGTCCTTGATTTTTGAACCTCGAACATTCAACCTAACTAGGCTATTCTTTCGGCACTAATCATAGTGCAACCTGGAGAGAATGAGTTTTCCCTATGGAATTCATGTCCCTGATTGATGAATTTAGACCATTCACCTAACTAGGCCATTCCTACGACAGTAATAAAAGTGAAACCTGGAGAGAATGAGTCTTCCCTAGGGAATGGTTGTCTGGGTCATTTCCTATGGAAATGATTGTCCTATACAAACCTCCAAAACAGACCATTCTTCGAAACTTCTCACAACTATGAACTTCGAAAGAATCAGTTCTTGGTAAGGTGAACCATTCTACTTGACCACTAATCAAAGTGACTTCCAAGAAGAATGACTACCCTAGACCATTCCCCCACACTGGCCACAAGGGGAATCACTGTCTATGGTACACCAAAAATATATTGGACCATATTCATTACGAAAATGACTTTCCGATCTGGACCATTTTTCGAACTGGAAAATGACTATCCATCAGAAATCTCGAACCACTTTCCATACTGGAAAGGAACTTCCCAACCTAGACCACTTTTTGAATTGGAAAATGACATCCCATAAATCAATAACATATAAGTGATATCTCCCAACCTGGGAGTAATCATTTCTTTTTTCAATAAGGAGTTCGTCTCCACAAGCCCCAACTTGTCCCTTAAGTATGCAAACTTTTTATCTTGGAAAAAGGTTTTACCAAAATATCTACTATCTTCTCATCTATGGAGATATACTTGAGAAACACTTCTCCCCTTTGGACTTTATCACAGAGAAAATAATTCTTGATATCAATGTTATTCGACTTGTCATGGGACATCAGGTTCTCTGAAAGCTTCACACAACTTTGATCATCACAATATATCATGGTCAAATAAAACACCTGATCAAATAGTTCATAAATCAACTTATAGAGCCACACTGCTTCCGTACAAGAATTACAAGTTGCAATATACTATGCTTCTGCAATGTTGAGTGCAACAGAGTTTTGTTTCTCTCTAGCCCATGACATTATGGAAAATCTCAAACTAAAACATATCCAAGTAGAACTTCTTCTATCATCTACACTACATGTCCAATTTGAATCGATAAATCCATAAAGTTGTATATCATAAATCAAACATCCCTCAAATCAAATATCTAGTTTAGTATTCTCCAAATACATTAACGAGCCAATCAATTTTTGATACAGACACAAGTCTACTGGATCAGATTCTCTCAACTTCTTCATATATGTCATCATGGGAGTTTTCCATGGATTTTCAATCCATCATCCCATACTTCTGAAGAACCATTTCAATATGCTTCCTCTGTCATAGGAAGTTTTCACCACACTTCTATTGTACATGAGAGACTCTCGACCAAGTTTTCTTGAATCCATACAAGGTATTCTTCCATTTGCATACAAGGGTGTCTTTTTGGTATACCTCAAAACATTGAGGGTTCTCTACATATGCTTCTTCTTCAATTACTCTGTTTGAGAAGAAAAGTATTTACATTCATCTGATGTAAATTCCAACCCATGGATACTACAGGAGATATAATGGCTCATGTAGAGGTATGTATGGTTATTGGAACAAGTTGTCATCATAGTGTTTTCCCTCCTTCTGGGAAAACCCTCTAGCCCTGAGTCTCGCCTTATATCTATCAATGCTTAAGTATTTTTCATAATTTCTCACATACATTGTTCTTCATCATAGATTCATTTCACTCCTTCTGCTTGATTTCTTCTAGTGGGTTCAAATTGGTTCAATTAGTTGTTCTGAATTTTCTTTCTTTGTTGGAATCTTCATGTTCTTACTCATGTTTGTCTTCAATGTTAGAGTCCATGGAATATTCTATAGATTGCATTTCCTTCTTTCCTGAAGGCTCCAACTTTTTTCCTTCCACCATAGGAACATAAATGTAGATGGATAATCAAGGATATTCAAGGCTTCTTTTAGAAGAATACTTCTTCTAGAGTCAAACTGAACACGTGTTGCTAATCATGGATGATAATTCTAATGAAGAACATGGATATATACTTCATAGTATTTATAGTTTCTTCTTCAATGGATCATATCGTTGCGTATTATCTACCTCCTAATCGTGGTTTCATCCATGAATGAGAAATATGCATGCACTTCTTTTGTAATTATGTGATCATCTCCCTCCATCTTAGAGAGTCCATTATTTTGTCTACTGCATCTCTCATTTCTTTTTGCAAATTGTCACAAGCCTGTTCTGGTTTCCTTTTGATTCCAGACTTCTTTCGAGTCAGACTTCTCTAAGCGTCTTTAATTTTGTTTCTATCTGTTTCGATTTCTTCACATTTGGCAGTTGTGTCATCCTTATAAACTTATTCTATGAAAACTTCTGCAAGGAGTGTTCATCAAACATATTTCACAAGGGTACCTACCCGGAACAAGAAAAACAAGAGAAAACAAGAAATATCTATCTAGAGGAGATGTTATTTCATCTTGTAGACAAGTACAATAAGCATCTATATCAGTGGTATTCATATGCAGTAAAGTATTTAATGTACCTAGCAATGATAGAGTCTTTCAAATACTACTTTCACAATTTGTAATGTAACAATTATCACCCTTGATATACACAAATTTGAATCTTAACAATTTAATCAAACTTGGAACCTAAAGCCTCAACTATTGTGGAGGGTGCACTTTTTCCTTTGAATGCACTGAATCCCATATTACATCTTGGAAAAGTTCGCTAATACTTTTCCTACAAACACACTCACGTTTTGCTAGATGATATAACTTGGATAACATATACAAGTGCACAACTTTGAAGTCTTGTAGCATCGTTCATATTGTCTTCGAAAATAAATCTAGATACCATCTTTATAAAAAGAGATTATAAACTCAATCACAAGATTCAATGATTATAACAAGCTATAAAGTCTAAAATTTCAATTTTCACTACAAAAATAAATTTGACCAGAAGTCAACCTTTTACTTTGACTTTGACCAAAATTCAAACTTGATGCCTTTGCTAGCTGAGAGTACCAAGAGGTGCGCTAGGATAGGGTGCACTATGATGTCAAGGAATTAGGTCAAACCTTTCATCATAATTGCCTGAACACAAGGGTTAGGTTTGTTGCAGCTGCATAATTAGAAAAACTAGGTGTAGCTGTAATTGGTGCCACAACGATCTTAAAAAATAACTTCCCAATATATCTTCTAGTGGTTATACTATATGAAGATAGTTTTGGCCCATATCCTATTATAAATAAATAGATGTGCTCTCTTTTCCATAGACAATATAGCAATATTGTCACCCAACGATAGGCAGAAAGGCCACCCCTAAGCACCTTAACCTTGATAGAAAGAATAATTATGGAAGAAGAACAATAACCAAAAAAGGTAGCACATATTTCTCCAAGTCTATTGCACCAAGAAATAATAACCAAATACCAAGAAGAAATTCCAAACCATAACTAAGAGAACATCTAACCAAAAGCCAAAATCCCAGTCGCAGTAACTGCAACTGCACTCCATCTCGAAACTTGTGCACCATTAGTATTATGCACTTGTGAGAGTGAGAGTAAAACATTAAGTCTAGCTCCATATATTTATATTTCTCTATCTCACTTTACTGGGCCGAATTCTCTTTATGGAGGCTAATAACTCAATATTAAATATTCTCTTGAGTCGACTTGTATTTTAGGGTTATTAGCCAATGTTTTAAGGGTTCTCCTGCTTCCCAGAATATTCTTATCTTGTCAAAGGTTACACGTGGAGGCTAATAACTCCTGCAGCTACCATAATATCATCAGTTTCATATGAAGGATCTAGGAGCTGCAAAACAGATATTAGGCATAGAATTACACAGAGACGAGAAAAACGGTAAGCTATGGCTATCACAACATGAGTGTATGGTGAATATAGTGATGAGGCTTAGTATGAAAATTTTGAAACCAGTAAATTGTTTGCAAGGTGAAGGTTTTTGAATAGGTGACAACCAATTTGGAAATTTGAATACCTATGAGGGAGTTCAACCAATTAAAAATCAATTTGATTGTTTGAATGCTTGTGCAGGAGTTCAATTTGTTCAAAAACAACCAAACATTGTGATATTTATATGTGTAGCATGACGAGGCATATAGAAAATTATAATCCCATTTGATGGGTTATCTGCATCTCTAAGATTGAGCAATAAAACACCATTCCCTTTCTCGTATTTAATTCTTGATCTCATTTACTCTCTGAATTCTATGCTTGCTTGTTACATTTTTACTCTTTGCTGCACTATTTTTTGGTTGGTTCCTCAAAAGATGATAATCATTATCATCACATACTCCATTCTAATAAACGTAAAATAATATATTAATTTATAAATAAAAACAAACTCACACTAAATTTATGATAAAATTGGGCATTGGAGAAGACCTAAAATTTCATAAGAATACAGAATTTTGATCTTTGTAATACTAAGAAAAATATTTTTCTCTTGAACTTCCCTTCCTATACACACATTAAGGCTCAATTTACGATATAATAACATATAACATAAAGGAATCTTCATAAATTAGGAACTCATGAAAACAAAAAACAATCACAAAATTTTCTTTGCAAAATTTATTAATCATATAAACTAATTGTTAAAGGAAATTAATTAATCATGAAATTTCTCAAAGTGAAATAAACCAAAGTTTATCTTAATGGATGGTAATCATCCCCACCCATCCTCATATGTTATTAAACTTTTTAATATAATTCTATTCATTAACCTCCCACGATAAACATTATCACCATATCCTCATAATTAAAAATATTTATTATTTGTTCCATTATAAATGTATGAGTTAATAACAATAAATATAAGCCCACTATCTACTACACCTAAATTAGTGAAGAAACCCTCCCCATGATTGAAAATATTAAAATAAAAGTTTACAATATTCAAAAACGCATGTATGAACTAATCACAATATATATAACCCCACTATCTACTACACCTAAATTAGTGAAGAAACCCTCCCCATGATTGAAAATATTAAAATAAAAGTTTATAAAAATAAAATTTGTAACATACCAACTATTTGAATATAATTTTATTTTTCTTATCTATGATTATAAGACATAGATACTCACATTGTTATTGTATGTATAAGTGTGAACTTGGTTTATAAAATAAAACTTAAGGTTTAACACTTATCATTCTTACTTCTAAGCTAAGTTTTTACTTTTCATTTTGACTTTATTTTCCTTTGGTGTTATTCAGATAAATCTGAAACTAGGTAACTCCTACTTTATTATAATCACACTTATATTTTATTTAGGGATAACCATTTTGTTTAACTTATGCTATGCATATGTAAGTTTGAACTTATGTTCTTGAGTTAACATAACACAAACCCCTACAGGCTGGAACAATCTACCGGTATAGGATTGAATAATCCAAGAGGCAAAGTGGCTTTCGGGTCCTTATAGAATCCCTGAACTTTGTACCGAAGCCCTTCACCACAAACTACACAAAATTTCTTTTCCACGTTGATCCTTTTCCTTCTATGATGTTGTACACGTGACCACCAGCTAAACCTAGGCGCTTAGCTAAAAAGTGCTCCGGTGCTCTAGAAATCTGGAGCTCTAGGAGAATTCACTCCAAACAACTATTTGCTTAAATGTGTTGGAGTCTTTACCGGTCGAATCTGGTCATAAAGTGACTTGACCGATGGGTGTAGGTCCTTACCCTTTCCTAACACTTCGTGAACTCTAGATCTTCGGGAGAATTCACTTCAAACAACTATTCAAATGCATCAGAGTCTTTAGTCGTCGAATCTGGTCATAAAGTGACTTGATCGGCGGGTGCAGGTCCTTACCCTATTTTACCACTTTGTCAAGGTTTTCAAAAAGACTCAATCAAATGGTGAATGGGGATCCACCTCCCTTGCATGATATACAACTATAAAAGGATTTGGGACTCTGAGCTTTGCGGGATTTTTCTCTCCACACAACAATGACCAAATTACCTGGAGTGTCGAATTGTCGAATGTCTCAAGACTCCAATGGCCCTCATTGTCCTGTGATCAATGGTTAATAATCACTCCATAACTCTGGTGCTCAGGGGTTTCTCCACTTCAAACAACAAGGACTAAATTCCCAAATGACCGAACCTACAAACTACTAAAAGGATAGGGGATATACAACCCTCACTTTCCTACGATCAACAATTTATAATCACTTCGTAACTCCGACGCTTCAGGGTTCCTTCACTTCAAAAAACCATGACTAATTTCTCGAATGTTCAAACCTTCGAACTGTCAAAAGGATCAAGGATCTATGACCCTCACTTTCTTGCGATAAACATTTTATAATCACTCCAGAACTTTGGTTCTCTAGGTTCCTTCACTTCAAACAACCACGACCAATTACCAAATGGTTGATACTATGAATTATCGAAAGGCTTGAGGATCTAAGGCTAACACTTCACCATATCTATGACTGAAGGCTAACACTTCACCATATCTATGACTGAGATTTAACTCCAAGCTTCATGGCTCCAGGCCTCTGTGCCTCTCAACCACAGTTAACTATCCCCAAATCACTGAAGTGACGAAGTCCAAAGGACTCAGGGCTTAACGACCACACTCTTATAATTAATTGAATGGTTGCAGGGGAATTATATTGCTCACAAGCAAATATCGTCCACCCATTCTTAAACAAAGGGACTTTAAACTCCTTGAGTCCCCACTTGAAACTATGCACACACTATTTCTCCTGAGCTCTGTCCACTTGATGAGATAAACTTTGGCACACACTTGTCCGTCTCTCCTAATATTTGGCCCTTATAATTTTATGGGACCACACACTCCTTGCTCTAACTCTATGCAGAAATGCATTGTCCCTCCTGATCTTTTGAACTTAAAACAATTCCTTTGCACACCTTATACTGAACTATGCATTCCTGTACGAATACTCACCGTAAGAGAGACAATTGAAACTTAAAGCCAAAATACAAAACTCATTCAATAAAAACAACCATATGCATGCACAAGTGCAACATGGAATATCTATTAGTTTCAATTTAGAACACGAGAAACGATTTCATTGAGAGTATGATTTATATTTAGAGGATTCTGAATTGATTAAATATTTCGATTCCATTTTTCTATCCTCAATATATATATATATATATATATATATATATATATATATATATATATATATATATATATTGGAGATAGAAAAAAAATGGAGTCCAAAAATATTTGAAATGTATGAATCACGCCTAAATATTATAACCTACTCAAACCGCAGATGAGACTATAACAAGTGTTTCTATTAAATTGAACCATATATATATATATATATATATATATATATATATATATATATATATATATATATATATATATATATATATATATATATATATATATATATATTCATTTTCTAAACACAATACCTCTCTATGTGTGATATATATATATATTGAGATAGAAAAAAAAAAAAATGGAGTCCAGAAATATTTGAAATGTTCGAATCACGTCTAAATATTATAAATCCTTACTCTCAAACTGCAGAGATGAGACTATAACGTGCTTCTATTAAATTGAAACTAATATATATATATATATATATTCATTTTCTAAACACAATACCCTTCTCTATGTGTGTGCAATTTAGTTTGGACAAACTTACAAGATTTTTTTTACATAACCTAGATGTAAATTCATGCATATCATAGATTATATTGATCTCAAAAATTTAGATCCATTCCTATATAGAAATATCTCTCTCTATGCAAAAACTATTATTTGTATGCAAAAACTTACATTCAACTACCCTATAATGAATATATTTGAACCTATAGTTGTATCAACTCAATAATATACAATTCAACTCCATTAATAACAATAACATCTCTATTATATAATTAACAAATAACTTAAATAAGAACCTGGAACACAGAAGGAGCAACCAAGTTCCACCTAGTCATAGAATGGATCAACCAAATCTCTTGATCCAATCACCCCCAAGCCTAATCATGAATCCAAAAGGGAGATCTGATATTGATGTTTCAACAGTCCTTTGATTCTTTATAGTTTCCTAACACATATAGTGTTCACACAAGAACTCCTTCTCCTCTATTATCTACAGAAAGAAAACTTTTTTTTAATCAACTATTTCCTTTCTTCCACATGATAAGAAGTGTGCTGCCTCTTCCCACTTGAGTATATATCATTATTTTTTTTCCTAGGTCTTATTTTCTTCCCAGCTCATTTCCCTCCTTCGAAATTTTTTCATCTTGGGGAAATCCTTGATTTTCAGGCTGTGTCAATCACTAGAATTTACTTCTAACACTTGTTCTTTCTTGCCCAAGGTTAGCTTCAACTTGTTCCCCACTCATGGATTCATAATCGTCTCTTTTTAACTTGGTTGGTCCTTTTGTTCCCTTCATTTAATTAATAAAAAATATTGTTTGTTACATGTGTCCAGTAACTAAGGACACTTGGAAAGTCACTGTCTTGCACAATAATTAAATAATTAACAGTCAAATCTACCCACTAACTCTATATTTGATTTTTCCACTTAAGGAAATTATTTATCATGCTCCTTTATTTTATTCAAGGGGTATTACATACTCTCCCCCTTGGAATTAAAATTGTCCTTGCTATTACTACTTTTCTTTCTAGTCATTCTTGGAACAAGAATGGATATGTCTTCCTCATGACATCCTCAAGCTCCCAGGTAGCTTTTTCAAGGATGAAGTTCTTCCATTGCACTTTTACTTTAATGATGACTTGATTCCACAACCTTGTTTCTTTCTTGTCCAAGATGTGCAAATGTTCCACCTGGAACTCTCCTTCTGGTTCTACCTGTAACAAAATCTTATCAATTACATGAGTAGGGTCATGAACATATTTCTTTAATAATGATACATGAAAAACATTATGTAATTTTAATTTTTTCGGTAATTATAGTTGATAGGCTACTGGACCAATGTGAGCTAGCACTTCAAAAGGTCCACAAAACCTTGGTGCTATATTTTTACATATTCCGAGTTTCAACAAACTTTTTCTTTCCTTAACCATGAGAAAAACATGATCTCAAACATTAAATTATTTATGCATTTTGTTCTGATCTGTGTAACTTTTTTGTCGGTCATGCGCTACTTTTAAATTATGTTGGGCCTTTTTCACTATCACTTCCATTTCCCATAACATATCTGGTCCAACCATGATCCTCTCAACTAGATTATCCTAGCTAATAGGAGTCGTACATTGCTTTCCTTAAAGGATTTAAAATGGACTCATTTTGGATAAGGATTGATAGTCGTTATTGTAGGTGAATTATACTAAAGGTAAGTAGTCTTCCCATTTTTTCAGTTTGTCCGTAACGTACATTCAGAGCATGTATTCAATAATCTAGTTAGTATGCTTGGTTTTTCCATCTGTCTTAGGATGGTAACTTGTACTAAAGTTCAACCGTGTTTCAAGACATGCAAACATTTCCTTCTAGAAACTTGAAGTAAATTTAGCATCCCTAGAAGAAGTTATTTTCTTTGGTACTCCATGTAATCTAAAAATCTCTTTCATAAAACTTTTTGCAGTATGAACAACTTTGTAAGTAGACTTTACAAGTATAAAATGTGTAGATTTACTTAACTTATCCACTACTACCATAATCGAATCATGTTGTTTTTTAGGTTTTGGAAAACTTGTGCTAGAATCCATTGATATTACTTCCCATTTCCATTTTGGTATAGGGAAACGCTGCAATAAACTTGTTGGATGTTGACGTTGTGCCTTCACCTGTTGACATTCTAAACATTTTTCCATGTAGTTAATTGTATCACTTTTCATATTAGGCCAATAGAACTGTTTTCTCAGTGCTGAAATCATTTTCAGATATCGAAGATCACCTAAATAATTATTTTTATGGATTTCATTAAAGATTACAAATTTTAAATCCATTGAATTTGGAATGTAAATTATGTTCTTAAATTTTTTAATTCCATCTTGGTTGATTCTGAAATTTGTCCCGTTCATTTGTTCCCCACCTGTCATCATTTTTTCCTTTACTTTTACACATTCCTCATGTTTTGTACTTGCAGTTCAGATTTTCTGTCTAAGATCGTTATCAAATTTACTCACAATTATTTCATAAATGTCACATGTCCTTCTACTAAGTGTGCCTGCAACTTTATTTACCTTTCCTTTAATATGTTTGATTTCAAAGTCCAAATCGCTTAAAAATTCCAACCACTCTGCTTATCGCACATTTAATCCTTATTGATTTAACAAGTACTTTATGCCACTATTGCCACCTAGAACCAAACATTTCCTTCCTATTAAATAATGATGCCATATATTTAGTGCATGTATTAGAGAAGATAATTCTATGTCAAGTGTCACATAGTTGTGTTCGTGGTCCTTTAGCTTTCTGGATTCATAGGCAATCACATGCCCTTCTTGTGATAAAATCCCTCCTAGCCCTTCCTTACTAGCATTGATGCATACGGTGAAATATTTATAAGGGTCAACGACTTTAAGAATTGGTGCAGTAGTTATTCGTTCCTTTACCTGATTAAAACTTTCCTGACATTCTTGTGACGAAAAAAACTTTACCCCCTTTTTCTATCAATATGTAATAGTTAAAGTGATCTTGGAAATTTTTTCAATAAATCTCTGGTAATAACTTGTTATCCCCATAAATAATCGTATCTCTTCTACATTCGAGGGTCTAGTCCATTCTACTATTTCCTTTATATTTTCTGGATCTATTGATATCTCATCTTCATAAATAATATGTCCTAAGTACTGTATCATTTTCTAATAGAAGTCACACTTGTTGAATTTAGGATAGAGATAATGTTCTCATAATGTTTGCAGCACTATTCTTAGGTGCTCTTCATGTTCTTTTTCTGTCTTTGAATAAATCAAAATGTCATCAATAAAAATAAAACAAGTTTATCTAGATACTGACTGAACATACTATTCATTAGGAACATGAAAGTTGCCGGTGCGTTTGCCAATCCAAAAGGAATTACCACAAATTTGTAATGTTTGTATCGTGTTCGAAAAGTTGTTTTATTATAATCCTTATCCTTAATTCTGACTTGGTGATAACCATATCTTAGATCAATCTTAAAAAATATTTTTTCTCCTCCCACTTGGTCAAATAGATCATTAATTCTCGATAGAGGATACTTATTTTTAATGGTAATTTTTTAAACTCTCAATAATCAATACATAGTCAAAACATTCCATCCTTTTTCTTGACAAATAAAATTAGTGCCTCCCATGGTGATACATTGGGTCTTATATATCCTTTGTCTAGTAATTCCTGTATCTGTATTTTAAGTTTTGTTAACTCAAGAATGCTCATTTTGTAACGTGATTTTACACAGGGGTAGATCCTGATATCAAATCAATAGAAAAGTCTATTTCTCTTCATGGAGGTAATTCTGGTATCTCATCAACAAAAACATCTTTAAAACCTCTTAAGATTAAATAGTCTTCCAGTTTTGGTTCATCGTATTCATTTAACATATCCATTATCTGAATTGCATACAGTTGGAACCCCTTCCTTATCAATTTTTTAAGCTCCATGGTTGATAACATGGATGCTTTTAGGGGATAAATTTCTCTCGTGGGCTAATTTTCCATGATTTTTCCAAAAACGATATTTGCTATTTTAAAAATGATTCACCCAAATTCTATAGGATAAAATTATTTTACCTTAAAAATTGCCAAATTTTTATAAAAACTATATAAAATCCATAGAAATATGAATATTTTTACAAAAATATCGCCAAACATTTATAGTTGGCATATGGAGGATTAATAAGATTCGCCAAGGCTTATAAATTTTAAAATAAATTTCCATCCTTAAAATCATCCCTGGTTGATAAATGTATCACGAAAATTGGTTTTCTTAGTCCTTGAACTTTTCTTTTTACCCCATTTTTGTCTTGATAAACAAATGATTTTTCATAACAATTTAGTAGGACCTTGTGTCATTTCAACCAATCCATACTAATAAGAATGACATACGATCCTAAGGGTAACACATGAAAGTTAATCGAAGTATTCTGATAATTTATTCCTATTTCACACTTAGAAATATATTATGATACTTTTGTTTTTGTGTCAGTGGCCAATTGTACTAACCAAGACTTAGGGTGTTTCACCTTTTTCAGTTTATAGCTTTCTACTAATGACAGGGTTATGTAACTCAAACTTGCCCCGAGGTATATTAGGATAGATACCTTTTTTTTTTGTATCTTACCTTCAATCTCTACTACAATAGACTGGTGATCAACTTGTCTTTCTTCCAAGGCAACATTAATTCTGTGTATGTATTTTCCCATATCTCCAACTGTGGTAGCTTCTTGTAGGTTGTGAATTGTAGTCCTATTTGTTGGATTTAAACGTGGGAATTTTATTCGTAAATGCGGTTCTCCACATTCCAAACATTTCAATGTTTCTCTAGGACTTTCTGCAATCTTATTGAATCCCAAATTTACTGGTTTGTTCCCTCCTTGAGCTTGTTGCGTACTATATGGATGGTCATTTCTTTGAAATATCTTATTCATGTTATGGTAAGGGGTTGGTTTAAACCCTTTATTACATTGATTCAGTTTATCTTGTTTTATGTTCTTCCAAGACTAAGGTGTTTCAAACCTTTGTTTATACTATCCATAACACATTCTCTCTTTTCTAAACACTTCATTCAAAGATTTAAGATTGTCCAATTCAATTTTTTCCTTATAAGATTGTGGTAGATAGCTTAAAAACCTATGAATTTTCACTTTATCTTCTTTAATACAAGGTAACAATATAAGTGTATCTAGGAATTTATTAATTAGATCATCCATTGACATTTGGCCTAGTCGCGGTTCATAAAATTCCTTAGTCTTTGTTTCATAGTACTTTTCTGACAAGTATTGTTTCTTAAAATACTTATTAAATTATAAACACTCCATTATTTTTTCTTTTAACCCTTTTGCTAATTTTGGATCTTGCCACTAGATGCTAGCCTTCCCTTTTAAGTTATAAATGGCCATTCTAACTTTCATATTACTGGAATAATTATACATATGAAAGTATTTTTTGATGTCTAGTAACCATGCTTCAACTTCTTCACTTGTTTTTTACTCTCTGTCAAATGTAGAGGATTTAATGAATTCACCTTCGAAGTGATCTAATTGTTTCCTTTTCTTAGTAGAGGTTGTTTGTGATTCTCCTCTTGGTTGAGTATTTCTTGAGGATCTTTCATCTAACTTAGATTCTCTGCTTGATTTTTTAGATGACTGTCTACTAGTCTCCTTGTTTCCCTCTAATTTCACTAATTTAATTTTCTTGGCCATATTATGCAACAAAATTTCATTCAACTCTTGTTTCTCTTCCTGATTTTTCTTAATCTTTTCATTATCATCCATGAAAGTCTTAAGTTCCACTATGATTCTTCTAATGATTTCAAGCACCTATGAATTTGAACTATTCTCACTTTTATGTTCAGGATTTTGTTGGTTTACATTTCCTTCAAGGTTAATTTCTTCTTCATTTTGTGTTGACATACTGTGAGGTTGAATATTATCCTGTCACTTTAACTATAAAATATTCATCTGAGTTAGAACTTAAGCATACGTAGTTTTGTTTAAGATTTGTTTTTACGCCCATAAGGTCTAGTGTTATCAACCTAGGCTCTGATACCATATGTAATATACCAACTATTTGTATATAAAAATAAAAATAAAATTCTTATCTATGATTATAAGACATAGATACTCACATTTTTATTGTATGTATAAGTGTGAACTTAGTTTATAAAAGAAAACTCGAGGTTTGGAATCACCTCCAGAGATTATCATTCTTACTTCTAAGCTAAGTTCTTACTTATCGTTTTGATTTTATTTTCCTTTGGAGTTATTCAAATAAACCTGAAACTAGGTAAGTCCTACCTTATTATAATCCCACTTATCTTTTATTTAGAGATAACCATTTTGTTTAACTTATGCTATGTATACGTAAATTTGAACTTACATTCTTGAGTTAACAAAATGAAAACCCCTATGGGCTGGCGTGACCTCTCGGTCTAGGATTGAATCTCCCAAGAGGGCAAGTGGTTCCTAGGTCCTTGCAAAACCCCTAAACTTTGTACCACGGGCCCTTCACCACACACTATGTGAAATTTCTTGTCTATGAGGGTCCTAAAACTTCTATGAAGTTGTACATGTGACCGCCAAATAAAACTAGGGGATTAGTTGAAAGGGGTTCTGGTGCTCTAGGACTCTAGAGATCCGAAAGAATTCACTCCAAACAAATATCTTCTTAAATGTGCTAGAGTATGTACCGACCGAATATGGTCATAAAGTGAATTGATCAGCTGGTGTTGGTCCTTACCCTGTCCTACCACTTCGTCAACTATGGGGCTTTGGAACTTCGGAGCTACGGGAGAATTCACTTCAAAGAACTATCCAAATGCACCAGAGTCTTTATCAGTTGAATCTAGTCATAAGTTACTTGACCAGTAGGTGTAGGTCCTTACACTGTCCTACCAATTCATCAACATTGGTGGAAAGACTCAATCGGATGGTGGATGGGGATTCACCTCCCTTACATGATATATGGTTGTAAAAGGATTTAGGACTATAGTATTTAGGGGATTTACCACTCCCCACATCAATAACTAAATTACCTTGAGTGTCGAATCATCGTATCTCTTGGGAATCCAATAACCCTAACTTTCCTGAAATTAACGATTCATAATCACTCTACAACTCTTGTTCTCTGGGGTTCCTTCACTTCAAACAACTACGAATAAATTCCCAAATGGACGAATCTATGAATTACCAAAAGGCTCAAGGATCTACATCCCTCTCTTTCTTGCAATCAATTGTTTATAATCACTCTGGAACTCCAGTGCTCCGGGGTTCCTTCAGTTCAAAAAACCACCACTAAATTATTGAATGGTCAAACCTCTAAACTAGTGAAATGGTTGGGAATCTACGACACTCACTTTCCTACAATCAATAGTTTATAATCACTCTATAACTCCTATGATCTGGGGTTCCTTCACTTTAAATAACCATGATTAATTCCCGAATGGTCGAGCCTATGAACTTCCAAAAGGATTGGGGATCTACGGTTGATGCTTCACCATATCTACAACTGATATTTGACTCTAGGCTTCGGGATTTGGGCCTCGACGCCTCTTAACCACAACTAATAGTCCCCAAATCATCGAAGTGACAAAGTCTGAAGGAATCAGGGCTTAAAAATCATTCTCTTCTAATTAATCAAACGGTTGCGGGGGAATTCTATTCATCATGAGCAGATCTCATCCACCCATTCTTAAACAAAGGGATTTTCCAATCCTTGAGTCCGCACTTGGAAATATGCATAGACTATTTCTCATGAGCTTTGTCCACTTGACGAAATGAACCCTGGTGCACACTTACATGTCCCTCCTGAGATATGACCCTTAGAATTTTATGTTCCTGCGCACTCCTTGCGCTAACACTATGCAAAAATGTATTGTCCCTCCTGAGCTTCTAAACCTGTAAAATGTTTGGCCTTTGCACACCATGCATTGAAACTATGCATTCCTTGCACAAATACTACTAGAAGAGAGACAATTGAAACTTAAAACCAAAAAACAAAACCCATTCAATAAACAAAAAACAACCATACACATGCACATGTGCAACAAGGAAATATCTATTAGTTTTAGGTTAAAAAAAAAGTTACAGTCTCCTCTTTGCATTTTGAGAGTAAGAAGTTATAATATTTAGACGTGATTCAGACATTTCAAATATTTCTAGACTCCTTTTCTGTCTCTCTCTCTCTCTCTCTCTCTCTC
>SNQJ01S0003143.1:97758-126452 GCA_010110895.2 Picea sitchensis | reverse complement strand
GGTAGAGGATATTTGTTCTTTACAATTACTTTGTTCAATTGTCTGAAATCGATACACAATATCAACATCCCATCCTTATTCTTCATGAACAGAACCAGGGCACCCCAAGGAAGCACACTTGGGCGATTATACCCCTTCTTCAGAATATCTTCAAGCTGCAATTGAAGTTCTTTTAGCTCTAACGTACTCATTCTGTAAGGAGCTTTTGACACTGGAGCTGCTCCAGACATCATGTTTACAGAAAAATCAATATCTCTCTTCGGGGGTAATATGGGTACCTCTTGGAATACAAATTAAAAATATTTTAGTACCGCATGGTCTTCGATCTTTGAGACCTCATCCTTAGATGCTTTCTCCACATGGGCTGCAAATAATTGACAGCCTTTCCTGTAGCATTTCTCCAGCTGAATTGTTGAGATTTATCCGATAGCAACAACTCTGGGAATTCCTTGGGTTGTTTTCCGATTTCCTTCCTCATCTAGGCAAGTGAATTCCTTGTTATGACAGTCCAATATGGAATGGTGTTGGTCCAACCAATCCATCCCAATTAGACAGTCATGAGAAACTAAATGCAGAACAGTTAATTCTTCCTTTGTGCTCACTCCATTCATGTACACTTGATAGGCCTTAACTAACTCAGTGACTTTTCTCTTGGTTCCTGTAGCCAGTTGCACTAACCAAGAATTTTCATGTTTTATTCTCGAAAATTACAAACTTTCCACCACTCTAGGATATATATAAATATGGATAGCCCATGAATCAATTAAAATAGTGAAGGGATCGTTATTGATCATACCTTCCACTTCAATCACGCGTGATTGAAATTCAGCTTGTTTGTTGTCCAGGGCTACATAGATCCTGGGTATTCTACTGCCTATGTCCTCCACTGTTTCAGCCTGTTGAACATTGTGGACAATTCTCACTTTGTCATTTTTGTGGGGGAAATCTCTGTACCTATGGTTTCCTTTACAACCCCAACATTCTATAGGTGGTTGTTTTGACATCTGCCTTCTTCCTCTAATCCATCTTGAATTTATTCTTCTCTTCCCAAGCCTTCCGGAAAGTAGGCTTCTCTCTTTGCTGCTCATATAAGAGTTTCTCTCTTCTTATCGATTTTCCCATAGTTTTTGGGTCATCATACTGAATCATGTCCCCAATGGAAGGTGGCAGACCACTTAGATACCTTTGAATCTTGACAATCTCATCTTTGATGAACAAAACATACTTTAGTAACTCCAAAAACTTTAGTTTGTATTCATCAATGGTCATGCTTCCCATCTTGAGTTCAAAGAACTCTTTCATCTTTCTATCATAATATTTTTTATTCAAGTATTTATTCTCAAAATATCTCTTGAAATATTTCCAAGTGATATCTTTCTCTCTAATGTGCTGCACTTGCACAGGCTGATCCCACCACATGGATGATTTTCCTTACAGTTGATACATCGCAATTTTTCATTTTGCATGAGAGGAATAATTATACAGTTGGAAATATTTCCTCATGCCAAGAAACCATGTCTCGACATATTCCTCCTTCTTATGTTCTCCATCAAACATAGGAGGCTTAATATTGTTCATTTCTCTCTTAAGTTCATCCACTTCAGATCTCCTATGATTTCTTGTAGGAGATGGGCTTGAACTACTGTGTGCCCTCCTCTTGGAGGGACCTTGGAAATCATGATTGTGTCTACCAACACTCCTTGATCTTGTTCCCTCAGAGGTCTGGTGACTCCCTATTTTGCTCGAGTCTCTCTCCTTGTCCAACTTCTTTTCTATTCTCTCCATACTTTTCATCAACTTTAAGTTGAATTCTACCTGTTGTTCCTTAGTTTTCATGATCTTTCTGCTATCTTCTCGATGAGTTTGGGCATCTTTCTGCAATATTTCAATGATTTTCATCATATGCCCTTCCTTATCTAACCCTTCTCCATGCCGATTGGATTTTGACCCTTCAACTCCCAAATGAAAATCCATCCCTTTTGCTTCATCCTCGAAACTGGAAGCAATCCGTGCTTCTTCCATTTATTTTGAACTTAGTGGCAACTCTATTAAGTTTTGGCACTCATTAAACTTTTGCAAACATAATGTGTAGACAACCAAAATTTGTCAGGTCGTTATTTCTTAACAAATCCCAAATCATTCATAAAAAAATCCGAATCAAGAAAATATTTAGTTTTCATTCTTTGTGATCCTCGTTCAATCAAGAATCCCTGTAGATTTCTTCTTTCAAAGTTCTTCTCTATTAATTTTTTGGGTACTATCCCCTTTCTCTCAGTCCCCAACCCATGCGACCATGGGTCATGACCAAGCTCTAGATAAATAAGCACATACTTGGGCCTTCGGCCTTCGACTTCAGAATATTTCCAAGCATAACACAACAGTCACTTGGAGTTCTGAGTTACCGAACGCGCAGAGTAGGGTGGGTCAATGGTCCATGTCTACCCAACATCCAACAGCTGACACTTGTTGTGGAACCTCATGCATCTCAGTTCTGGGACTTTGGGACATCATAATATTTCCAAGCATAACACAATAGTCACTTCAATTTACCGAAATCGTGCAGTAGGGTGGATCAACAGTCCACGTCTACCCAACATCCAATGACTGACACTCACTGTGGAACCTCAGGCGTCTAATTTCCAGGACTTCGGGACTTCGGAAGATTTCACATATGCACACCCTGAACCATTAACCTCTGAACACTCCCACGTCACCTTAGGTGACGTTATTACGTTACATCACTTAACATTTCCCTATTTGTGGGGGCATGCAATGGTGGTTTGGAGAAACCCTCCTTTCATCCCGCAATTCTCCTGACATTGACACATAACCCCTCAGTGAAACCACGGTTTGGATTGTGGGACAACCTTGGAGAATTAGCTTCTATGCAACTTGGGTTCCCGCAATGTGTCCTGGCCATTGACCTTGATGTATCGTGATCAACACCACTGTGGGTCCTCCGACCATTAACTACATTACGTAACCTCGGGCCCCACTAACCCTACTCATATAGGTTGCCACATGGCAGAGTACTAGTGACTGATACATGGCCCATTTAGATGGGCGACACTCGTCACATTCCAAATGCCATATCAATATTCCACGGGTTCTAATCCCATTGACACATGGCACACATCCCATGTTTCCACGTCACCTCCAGATGACATCATCATGACTCTCCACTTCGGCTCTTCGGGGTTCAGGAGTTTCAACTCCTCTATGCTCACTTTTTCTCAGAGAACTTTTCCCTAGAGTTCACGATCTACTGACGCATGTCTTCATTCATGATCAAAAACTATGAGTGACTTCGACACTTCGGGCTTCGGGAGTTTCAAACTCACATCACTTGCCTCCTCTCAAAGTAGTTCCACCCAAAGTACACGATCTCTTGACGCGTTTCCTTCATAATGAACGATTGCGATCTACTTCGGCACTTCAAGAGTTTGTCACACTCCACACTAGAAATCCTATGAAGTGATTTTCCTTTTCCTTCTTGGACATGGATCTAATGGTCAGGATATTTTCCTACAATCTACGATGTAGATMTCCATTGGAATTTTATGCCTTAGTGAATTCCACTTCTCTCGACTGCCAAACTTCAAAAGGCTTCCAGGATAACCCTCCTGCACCTTTTCCAGATCTGATAGTCGTAAATGACTTTCCKTTTTACCAAACAGATCCTACGGCTCCAACACCCMAAGTGTTGAGTGCTCTCTCTCTGTGGTCAAATACCACGCTGACTATGGTTTTATTCTACYGCTACTCCTCCTGATCTTCGTAACACGACCAAGTAACCCCTTGTCACTTGAAAACATTCTAAGTTTCGAAATTRGTTCCACCGAACACCATTTCCACTCGAAACATTGGGTCCAAAGACTACTTATCCGACCCATCCAGGCTCAGCATTGAAACCATGGGCTCTGATACCATATTGTAACGTCCCCAGACATGAACCCCACTATCGGGAAACGCTACTACATGGAATATATATATATATATATATATAATTATAAAGAATGTGCATTAAATCAAATTAACAGATTTAACATGGAATTACTGTTGTCATATAGACTTAAATAGAATTAATAACAATTCAAACTTGCAACATAATACATGATACATTTAAAGAGACAAACATGCATCACATATAAATTAAGTACATAATTAATACTTATCTTTTAAACTGGCATAACACCACCAACTACATGCAAACCTTCCATGAACCTCCTAGCCTTAGACCGCGTTGCTCATCACTCTCAATAGGTCACCCCCGAGATGGGACTAAGCTCCACTAGGAAAGGGAATCCTAGGATATGCAAGGTCAACAAGAAGACACACAGTTTATGAGGATGGATTCTCTCCTAGCAGCCACTTATGCCCACTGCTCACAGACTCTCATTCCCCACATGCTTATCCCACCCCAGGAGTATACACCTTCACTGACACCTGAACAATCCTTCGGCTGCTAAACCTCTCTTTCCTTAGGCTTTAGCAACAAGATGGACCAGAATTCTCTAAGTTTTGTGGTAGGTACAGGACCCCTTCCAAGAGTTCTCACTTCCTCTGTGCACTATCTCACCTGGACAGAGTCGCTTGCAGGGATGACAACCTGCCTCTTCAACTCTATTCCAGCACAAGGAGGAAAACAATATGGCTCAACAAGGAATAGATGATAGTAGCCAATCACACTCAACCAAGGGACTATGTGGCCACAATAATCCCACAGTTATAACACACATGACATAGACAATTACAGTATGCTCAGGTTTCACAGAAGATGCAGGTCGACTTCAGAGGTGCATGGCTATGTAGAGGTCCAATGCAGAGACAAAACAGTTCTTGGAAAGGATTCTAGCGAACTCAGATAGAGTATGGAAGAATCGCATAATGAATCACGGATTTCAGGTCTCAGGTGCATGCGTGAATATTGCAAAGGTCAAATACAGAGGCCACAAGATTCATGGGATTACAACGGTTGGCTTCATGGTTCTGTTTTTCAGAGCTGCGTGAGGCTATGCAGAGATCAGACGTAGAGCAACATGGTTCAGAAAATAGACAAAAGAATGGAGGATGAACCCCCATCACGACTCAATTCTTTGGTTAAATTTCATGTGCCTAGGCTGACACATGTCACCCATGAAGTTGCATGCACTCTATCAAGTATGTGTTCCCTTTTCTAGGAAATTAGGATAAAAAATATACCTTTCACACCACTTTGGAATAATAATAAATTATTATTCAAGGACTGAAGCCCTCAAGCTTAGCCCCTCTTCCAACCTTTCAGCCCCCTTTCCCTTACCTAGCCTTGTGGAAGCTTAGTCCCCCATCACTCTTTCTTTGTGGTCGGTCAACACGCAATGATGTTTATATTTTATTAATGATCTGGATCATTACATATACAAAATCAAACTCATGTCCTTTAACACCTAGGCTCTCTGGCCTAATAAACACATAATCCCACCAACTTATATACACTTGGCTCACCAACCTATAAAACATGTTTATAATAAATAGACATAACTAGGGATCGTCCTTGGGGTATTACATGTAATGCCTTGCTATTTTTTAAAGCCTTATCATGACACTTTTCATCCTTGTATTGTATAGAATTCTATGTTTGATTGGTTATTTTTTTACTTGTATGGACATAATTTCATGTTTTATGTTGTCCTACCTCACCTATTCAATATATGGGGATGATACATCGTTTGTTAGAACATACAAATCTACTCTTTATTTTATCTTTGTAATTTTCCTAGAGAAATTTTGTAGATAGTAAGACCTAGGGTTTTTTATGTAAACCCTATGATAAGGCATGGAAAAGAGAGAGAGAGAGTAATTTGATATTCCTGTAGATTTTTCTCTTATGTGGGAAATAAGGTTTGTACTATATAATAAATCCTATATGGAAACATACAACTTCAAAAGTTGATGTTTTGTCTTGTTGAATCCATGGATCTTGTTTTGAAGAAAGAAGAAGTAGTGCTGGGGTTTGAATTGCAGAGAAGATATTAATAAAAAGATCATTGATTTGACTATATTACATCTTTACTCTTGGGTTATGCATGGAGGCTCACGTAAAATCACGAGGATTCTAGATTGACGAGTCTTGATCTTGGTGTGATTCCTTACTTTGAATAAGACTTGTTTATTGTCCTCTTGAGATTTAGTGGAGGTATTGGTTCTTGTGTTGATGCAAGAGTTTGAGACCTTGGGTTTGAGGAATCAAACCCTATGATGGACATGTATACTTGGAGTCTATAACTATATTTTTCTTGTAATCCATGTGGTTTTTTTATGCAATTTGGATAGGGTTTGTAAACCATAAGGAAGACAAGATAGTTAGCGTGGAGGGCTTCTGTGAGACAATTTGGTTGAAATATTAAGCGTTGACTTGTTGGTTTTTATTGTATCTTGTTTTCAAGTATTTCGTTTGTTATATAGCTTAGTAGGATGTCTTTCTAGTTCTTTGTATTTTTGGTTAGTGTTCTATATTGACTCTAGATACTCTAGATATGATTTTGAGGCATTGGATATTTGTATCTTGTGACAAGATTGAAGGAATATCTTGTATTAGCTTATGATAAGATGGTAATATGTAATTTTAAATTCATTTTTTTTTTTTTGTGTGTGTGTGTGTGTGTTACATGTACTTTCCTATCCAAACTTTTTGTACTTGCATATCTAATTTTAAAATTATATTCAAGTGTGGATTGAGTAGTGTCTAGGGTTGTTTCATATGAAAATTTATAATGAACAACTAATTGAATTTGTTGAGTGGTATAAGTGAATAGAATCTAAACGGATATATTTATTGTCTAAAATATTTTCTAATAAAGTATTTTTAGGTATTTTATATGGTTGAGAAGTGTGTCATAAGGGATAATTTTTATTTTATTTTCTTAGGCTACTTGTTGAATTGGGTTGGACATAAGTGAAATATATAGTAATATAATTTGTATTTATGAATCATCCCTAATATATAAATTCCACATTAACTATATCTAAGAAACCTCAATATTTAGGTGGGATTATTAAATTCACAATAAAAGTTATATTTATGGGAGAGAATGTAGTCTTATCAATGCCCACGACTTACTGGATAAGTGAGTTTGATCAATTCCCACTACTTACTTATTGGACCACTACTAAATGAAGGTTGGATATGTAGCCTCACTACCTACTTCAAAAACTACCCAACTATGACCAAACATAAATGCCTCCTTCTTGAGAGTAATCATTTAGAGGGACTTTCTCTCAAGCTTGGTGGTAATTTCACAAAACAATTTCCTAGGTATATATAAATGAACAAAAGGGTGCCAACACAAGGATATTAAGACCTCCGCTAGTTTGTGATATTTACTAATTAGTACACTATAATTTTAGACCTCCGACATCTTTGAACATTTCCAACAACGTTTATATACCTCTTCATATTAATTCACTAGGGCTTTCTAATACATCACAATTGTTCCTAAAGTGGGATTGATTACAAATTGAACAACTTTATTATTATACCTCATCCAAAACCATTTAAGTGATGGGTTGGGGGGTTCTTAAGATGCCCTATGAATAATGAGTCATTATTCTTCAAAATTCCAACTATTGGATCACCGATTAGGGGTTGTTTTCTTTTTCTGTCCATTATATAGATATTTGGGTATGGCATTATTTATTGGTTGCCCCTTGTAAAGTCAGTTCATCATCAATTGGGGTTGATCAAGAACCGGAAAAATTCATTCCCCCACCTAAAGCTCCAAATATTATCATGGTTCATACAAGTGTTCCCTTGTTCCAATTATTGTGTCGACACTTTGAAAGTATTCCTGAGGTGTAGCAGGGAGTGTCAATTACAGTCTCATATCGACATACCATAACTAGGGATGTGAAGACAACCATCCATAAGTCATGAACTAGATCAAGTAAGAGATCAATTTTTAAGAAGAACGGGAAATGAGATACCCATAAAGTCTCATCAAGGTTAGCCCACAATCCTACAATTACATATTTGTTCTATTTCACTGTCTATTCCACCCACTCCCAAAATTCTTGTTTCTTATTCTATCTCTCTCAATGATCCTCCGAGCAATTTTCCTACTCCTTCCATTCTTAGAAAAAAAATTCAACTACCTAATCAAATTATCATAGCCTAATATCCAATGAAAATCAATTCTTCTAAAACTAAGGATAAGTGTTCCAAGACATGTTGAAGGTTCTATAGTAATACCTCGTCTCACAACATTGACCTTTTTAGTTAGCTTCCAATATCAATTTTGCCAATTGCGATGGCACTAAGGATGGTGAAGCCCTAAATTCCTATATCTAAATCATGTAGTTTTACTTCTAGAATACATGGTTGTAGTGAAATTTACAAGGGTGGATATCACTTAGTGGTAACAAAATAAGCTTCTCGATCCCACACTCATCATGGAATAAAATGATCAAGTTATCACCTAGTGGTACCAAAATAATCTTATAAATCCCACACTCATCATGGAATAAAACGATCAAGTTATCACCCTCACCATGTTGAAGATTTTTTTTCAAGTGTTCAAAATGTTTTTATCCTCTAAGATGTCATGAATAATTATTGGCACAATAACTCCATATCCCATGGTATCATGGAAAAATAATGAAACACTTTAGTGCAACCTTCTCCAATATGAGACTTTAGTTTTAGATTTTAGTCTTCAAAAAGGTACTTAATGTGAAATTTCCTTACTATTTTCTACCTTGTCTTAAAGTTGAAGTTGTAATGTTTTAAAACTCATTCCCTAGATCGAGCCTTGTATAGAGACATAGTAGCTGAAAACAAATTAAACATATAATATACTATTTCTCATAACCCTCCTTAATCACCCAACACTTACACCCTCCTTAATCATCCAACACATTTAAGTGGGGTCACTCCCCTTAACATTCCCCTCCCTAACTCCCTCACGGTATGGAAAATTATGCACTTTTTACAAGAATTGAGGGAATTCCATCAACACATGTCTTTCCCTTATCTCCTCTCTAGAAACCAATGTGTTACTTACAAACCAATAACAAGAACCTTCCCCATCACCAAACCCAAATTCATTTCTATTGACATCCCCACTTCACGCCACTAGACCTTAGTTTTGTTATCATGTCTTGCAAGTACTTTGTTTTTTCTTATTATCTCTAATTTACACAAAAAATTCATATTAAGGATTGGATGGCTGTGGTTATTTGAATATGGTAGACAAAATAAATTAATTTCCAAATCTCTTGTTGATTCATTAAAGAGACCCACCACTCCTCATCCCAAACCCTCGCACCTTGGCTCAATTTATGGAAACAAGCATAGATTAAGTTCATTATCGAACATTGTAGGGTCACCTTCACCATCAAGCGTCTCATCAACACCATTAAATGTTTTTTCACATCCCTCAACTATTAGGATTTGATTCTAAGCTACCCATATCAACATGACTGAGTAGTAGAGTATGACTTTATATATAATCCTTATATACTTACAAAACAAAAAAAGAAATACAAGTTCACCTCTATCATTTATCCTCCTACCACTTCTTCCTCTCATTTATTATATAGAAATTATATTATCAAACATGAAAGCACCAACTAGAGTCTCACTCTTTGGGTAGTATACCCAGTCAAGGAAGAAAATGTGTCTCAACAAACACCACTTAATATGAAACTCTTACTAGACACTTATTTGCATGTGTAGGTTAAACCAGATAGATTACCTACTCCCCTAGACATCCAACACTCCATTGACCTCATTCTAGGTTCCTCCCTCCCAAATTTCCTATCTTATCGCTTATCTCAGTGATCCAGAAGGATCCAAAAATGCTCATAGAAGTCTAGAAAGATCTAGAATATCCATAGAGGTGCAGAATGGTTTAAAAATTCTTAAAATTATAATCTTCAAATCATCCCTAAAATTCCATCATTGTGTAGAGCTTGGTGATAGTTTTTGAATGATGCAAATTTCCCCTTAAACGGATTTCGTATCCAAAAGTTATGAGCAATCAAATTTCCAGTCAATCCTAGAAAAAAGGTAAAAGGTCAAAGGATAAGGGAAAATAAAGGGGTGACACATGTCACCACTACAAGGGTGAAACTGCAACGGCCTCACCATTACGATGACAAAAGATACATACAACAGGTAGATTTTTTTTTCTTTTAATCTTGACGACATCATTGACAAAGGTGCAATATATAAATGAAACATCATTAACGCATTAACATCAATAATGAAGCAAATCCGACACATCATCGTTGTGAATGACGAACACAGATCGACACAATATCACAATAAAAAACAACCCATAATCAGAGTGTTTATACAATTAATCATGACGCAATATAGTACGACTCAAACGCTCAACTCTCTTCATAGGGACAATCACCAGATAACATAAAGAATCATAAGGATCGACAAACATCCATTCCATCAGTCCATCATTCCTAATATCATTAACCAGGGTGCAAGGGTAACCATCATCGTATCAAACATACATCAATATTTAAAAGTCAATGCGCACGAGGGTAAGCAATTTCAAAACATTCATAAGCCAACTTAATAAATGTGTGAGAGAAGGCTAGATACTAATCAATCATGCCGCCACATAAATTAAGGCGCATTGGTCAACACAATTCGACATTTCTTCCATCGAACACGAAAAATAATATCTAAACATTCGTTAAAATAAATTTTCATGGCGCAAGAAGTAATAACTAACAACCATTCATTACATTGACCATACATTGCGCGCAAAAATACAATCTAAACATTCTACAATGCATCATCCGAACCTGAAATTTCTCATGCGGGCAAGAAATTGATTATTACTTTTTAAGGCTCGAGCAGATATCAACTTAACTTCAATGTGCAGGATTAAGTCATTCATAGAAATTACAACAATTAACACATTTTCAAGGAAGCACATGATTCGTTTGCCAGTTTAACTTATTCACTAATCGATCAATGCGCGCAAATAATCAATCATTCATTTCATTATCATTTATGCGCGCAGTCTAATGTCTAACGCCTTCCTTCATCACCAAAGCTATGATTATGTCACTCCTACAATGATAGTTATACTTACACAAATCCCTCATTAATATATAAATTCTTGAATGATAATCAATTCCATAATTATCACTGTAACAACATTATTCAATAAATCCATCATAATCATTAATACACCATTACTTTATTCTTGAATCTACATACATTAATAAAACTTACCTTAGTGGAATAATTGCATAGTATCATTATTTGATAGACAATTAGATTCATTAATGTACCATTACAGTACTATTGAATCACCTATCTTTAATGACTAACCGTCAATAAGATTTGCAGACCATTATTAATCGATAAATTAACAGATTCCAAAAAGACTTAAGTACCATCAATCAACACTCATTGATAAGACTTTTCAGTGAAATATTTATTAAACCCATTGACTAGTTCATTGGAAGAGAATCGCCAAAGCCTGATATAGGCATATCAATTTCAAAAGAAATTTTCCAAGACTGGTACAAGTATATATCTTCACCATCGGAGTTAACAAGATTACACTGACATAAAACTGATATAAATTTTTTATCTGGAGAGCAATTTAATTCTACTAATCACTGCAAAATCGAGAGACTAAAATCGGCCTTGCATGGATAATCACCCAAAAGGATCCAGGTACAATATTGAAAATAGTTTATCCTTATGTATGTTAGAGATAATGCTTATAGTTGTTGTAATCATGAGTTTCTAGGTTAACTATTACTGTTGTAATAGTTAGTTTCAACTATGACTGTTGTAACAGTGAGATTCTAGGTTTACTATTTTTAGCTAATCARATCCACTTGAGTCAGTGATCTGCATGCTATATATGTAACCCCCATTTGTTTGTTAAGTAATAATGAAAAGCGTTTTGTGTTGTGTGAATTAATTCTTCCAATTTTAACTATGTACGCACCACCTGCCTTGATCTTTCCKTATTTGCATCTCGAAATTCCAACTACCTTTCTCTTCACAACAAACTTGCCACAGAATTCACAGAAGAATTTGGAATGTTGACTGACTTCCATTTTCTTAATTTGTTTTCTCAAACTGGCACCATATCTGGTATCATATTTCCCCATAATACCGGCATTCTTCGTGCGTTTCGTCATTTCTGTAGATAAAATTGAGAGCCGAGAATTTCCTTGTCCTAGCAACCACCACAACTTCCCTTCCGCGTAAAAAGTACTCATCGATAAGACTTACCTTCAATAGTTTTTACAAAAACGAAGATACGGAAGGAGCCGAATTTCAACGATACAAGGGAACAACATTCACTAATCCAATCCTACACTTATTTCAAATTAGAGAGGAATAGAAAATCCTTAAATAAGGAGGGAAATACGTTGGGACTCAGTGCTCCAGATTCTCAGTGAGACAGGTCCAACAAAAAGCGGAATGCCATTTGCTGAGCAAGGGGTACGCTGAGAAATCTCAGCCACACGAATTACCACCGAGAACCAAGCAAGCGTTCGCTAAGTAATGAGAGAAACTCGCTAGGCATTTCGCTGTGTAATGATGAGCCAAATCGTTGTGTATTAGGGGTGCGATTCGCTGGGTGATTAAATAGGGGAGCGTAACGTCCAGGACCTCCAAAACGCATGGCAAGGGTCACTGTAATTCACAGAGATATCTATACTAACTTGCTGAGGGGAAATATACGATCTGCGTGGGCAGAATTGGAGGACAACGGAGCATGGAAAAGCGAAGGTTACTGTATTACCCATTGTTGCCCATTGCTGAGGGAGAAGTATGAATTCTGGGCGGAATTAAACCAGTTGGCTAGCTAGAAGGAGACAGCCCAGTCGCTGGTGAGAAAAAAATGAAAGGCAGAGTTCTAGATGCACCTTTTAACACAGTAGGACGGTGGACGGTGAAGCACTCACGAGTTTAGAACACAATATGGTGGAAAGCCCATACATAGGCATGATCCACAGTTTGTTTTTATCCGTTTCAGACCCTTGCGTACATGTCGTGATGATCCTGTATTTTTCACTTCAGTTACATTTTTCGGAAGTTCTACCTGTATTGCTACTGTAAATCATGCAGGAGAATTGAAGATATTTGGCACAAACAGTGAAACAGTGGAAAAGTGTTGGAAAGACATTCCTGCCATTAGTGTTGGAAAGACATTCCTGCCATTAGTGGCCATTAGACATTCAATTGTTGGTGATCCTCTTTGTTCTCACTTGCTAATCGCTGAGACCTCACGGGTACCTCCCAACCAATGCTAGGGGTACTCTTCTTCCCCCTTATCTCCCTAACCGTAAAGGGGCCACACACCAAAAAAAAATAAAAAATCTAGCTCCCAACTAGCCTTGCAAAGTCGAGCTACCACTCTCTTTTCGAGCTAAGCATCCCAACTCCCACAAGAAAAATCAATCAAAAAAATTTCCGACAGCATAACCTTACGCATACCGGTCGTGATCCCTTCTCTGCCATTTCTTTTATAGAGTTCTCTCACTGATTAGTTTCCAAACGCACATTAAATTCTTTTTGTTAAACTTTTATTAGGAATATTCTCCTCCGTACACTTATCACCCAATCTCTTAGTTGCATAAGAAATTCATTTAATTAATGAATTTAAATTTCCAATTTTCCTCACCCACCTAAAAGCATTCCTAAAAATGCTCCTCGATGTCCCTTTATTCCCTGGCATTCCCTTAATGATTGAGGTCTTTCTTAAAGCTTAGTTGAGATAATTTTAGGACAATTCTCTAGACTTTATTCCCTTCTAGGTTCCACATTCCTTTTGTGATTAAGTTTCCCCTTTTTGGTCTAAGTTCTAGATTAATAAGTTTTGCACAAAGCAATCAATTAAATTTCTGGATAAATTTTTTCTCCTTTAATTTTTAAATTTTATTTTTTTTCATCACACCTTTTATTAATTGATTAATTAGTTTTAGTCCTTAAACCCCAATTAGACCTATGCTCTAAATTCAATTAGGCTTAGCAAAATTAATTATTTTTTTTCAAGGGAAATTTTGTAATTATTAAACTTTACTCATGCAACATTTATTTTAAGGCCAACCCGTCAAAATAATGTATTGTTTTCTAGGTACCTAGGTTCATTGAATCACCAGTGTTAAAATCCGCGACGTGCCCTTCGATATGCACTATGTGCTCCAACGGTTCCACTCACCTTCATTCATGTTCCATTTATGTGACATGCCCTTCAAGATGCACTACGTGCTCCAAGGGTGCCGCTCACCTTTTGACTGATTTTGGTAGACGTCAAGCCCTTGGAGTCAATACTCTATTAGGTGACCTTGTGGAAGACTAAGGGCCTCTAAGGAATAAGGACCGTACTTTATTGCGCTCCCCTTAGAATCTTCGTGAGTGGTTGTCTCAATCTTCCCTTACAAAATCGTGGATCTCTCGAACTAGGTAATCGTTAACCTACAGTTCGAGTCATGGTACGAGTGATAGTAGGCTGTGGAAGGGTTGTTGCCACACCTCTCCCTCAATATCTCTTTTTGTCATGCATGGACCCTTTACTCCAAATGTGAGTCTGATTACCAAGCAATTGTCAGTTTGCATCCATCAACGAACATGTCAACGATCCATAAACAACATCATAATATACTCATTCATATGACAAATATGAAATAAAAGAAACACTTAAACCATATACAATCCACTCCTTGACTTGATCTGGAGTCCAAGGAGGTCCATCCATGCCATCAACATCCTCAATCTATCAAGAGTCCTACACACTCAGGAGAAACTATTCAATAACACCTTTCTATACATGATAAAATAACATGACATCATAATCCATAGTCTCAACATCAGAATCCATAAGCTAAGCAGTCAATCATACAATGAACTGGATCACTTACTTGCAAGTGTCCTCAAATAATAAGTCACATCAAGTGCATGCAAGAGCGATATGTTACAAACACGTGGCACCTAAATATTGCCAGCTAATTGGGAAAGGTACAATCCAACTATAGGTTGACAAGTGGACGAGTTATATTATGACNGAATCCATAAGCTAAGTAGTCAATCATATAATGAACTGGATCACTTGTTTGCAAGTGTCCTCAAATAATAAGTCACATCAAGTGCATGCAAGAGCGATATGTTACAAACACGTGGCACCTAAATATTGCCAGCTAATTGGGAAAGGTACAATCCAACTATAGGTTGACAAGTGGACGAGTTATATTATGACATGTGGCATTCCAGATCTAGTGAGAGGATTCCCCGTGGAAACCTTCCAATGGCCTCTATGGTCATGGTTCATTAAAATATTTGGGAGTCAACAGGGGTCAAACCCGCAACCTCCCAAAGGTATTAACAAATCCCCATTACCATTGGTCCATGTGTTTGGTTCTTACTACTATATAGCATATATTGTATTTAAGTTTGTAATAAGTTCCATATGAGCAGCAAAAGGGTCGAGGGCCTAAGCCCTCGACCCTTGGACCTTGGTCTTGATATATACCATATCACCAACACCTATTCATGGAAGTGCCTCAACACATATTTCACATGGGAGTTATATATATATAACATAGTTATATATGTTTCAATCATTTAACAAAAAAGACACGGGAATAAGGTGGTTGGTGGGAATGGAACCCTCGACCCACCAAATATAACAAAGACTTAAACAAACTCCAATAACAAATAAATCCATGTATGTGATTTTTTAAAACAAACCAATGAATTTGTAATTAAATGGTGTCACGGGGTAGCATGAAGTGCAGATTTGGTTATGAACTAACTAAAATAAATTTATAATATATGCCACAGATTTTAGGACTTGGTTAGAAGGTGCACCTTATTTAATGGCATCCACCCCAAGGTAGAAGACACATAATTAAGAATATGAATATGTTTACAATTAGGCTCCAAAGTCCTTTTTAACATAAATAAAGTCCAAAACCCTAACCCCGGAAGATGAAATTCCAAAAGGTTTATGGGCCCTGATGGGGGTATTTGATACGTCAAATCCCCGAGGGCATAACTTTTGCATAAAATATTCATTTGGGGCACATGATATCTCATTAGAAAGGTATAGCCGAGAGAAAAAAAGTTCAACTGGTCGTAGGCCAAAACCTTCAATTATCACCAGAGCCCCCAAATGTAAAAAAAACATAGTTTACAGCCTCAAAACGACCTTGGAAGTTTGGGACCCAAAAAATTGTAAAAAAACTGCCAATTTGGAAACCCATGTTTTGAGCCAGTGGAACAGGTGGGTGACCATTGATATCTAGTTGGATCAATCCTCCCCCCTTAGGAAGAAATTTTCCCCATTGCGTCAAGTTCCCAAAGAATCTTTTTTTGAACCTTGGTGATGCTTTCCTTGCTGAAGAAGTTGTCTTACTTAGCTTGTTGAAGGCTATTATGAACCTGTTGTTTGAAGGGTTGGACCCGCTCAACCTATCTAAATGCATGATATACCTAAGTGTGGGAGAAATTTGTTGGTGAATATGCAACATGAAGAGTATGAAGGGATCTTTTATCACTTTTCTTAACTAGGAAGTGTGAAGGCATCCCCATAGATGCAGTAAGAATATCTTTGTGCTCTTATACAATCTTGTTGATATATTTATGTTACATAGAAGGTTATTGGGCGAAGGCTACAATGGTTGCAGTTTCCTTTTATTTTCCTTTTGAAAGGATTGTGAAGACTCTAAACTTTGTGGTATGAGAGATTAATTTGTGACACTGTTTTGTCAGGACAATATTCGAAACTACCTCCAATATTCTATAGAGGTGACCCCCAGATTACCAATGAGACAACGGGGTAGAGACTCATAAACAACATGAATCTCCCACATATATGGTTGGAATAATAGAAAATCACAGACTTCCAATGGGGAAACATCACATAGTACCTCATCCTTGAAGTGCTTGATGTCGTAGGACAAGCGACATTGTTGGCTGACACAAAGCTCTCAAACCTAGAGAATCCACTCGATGTTCTATGGTTGTGGATGTGGTGTTGTTGCAAAATCCAACTTCTTGATGACCTCTATAGAGATGAGTTTCTTCTGGCTTCTGTTATGTACAATAAAATGTAGTGGGGTCCCCTTCGCTCACATTTTTTAATGTAAGGGGTGCTCCCCCTCCTCGAGATCCTCTATTTTTTATGGTTGGATTGTTGTGGTCATGAAAACAACAATGGGTTCTACATCAATGATTTATATCCTTTATTTTTTTCTAAATTAGATTATGATTCAACGCTCGATTTTGTTTCTTTAATCTCAACCACCAATGATTTTTTTGATCCACATTCATCAGTGTTGTGCCAAGGGATTTTGTGGAAGTCACACCACCTTCTAGTGTGCTTCTTCGTCTTCCCATTACCCTTATTTTCCTATGGCTTGGACTGGTTTTCTTAGGGTTGGTTGTTTTATGATTTAGGGATACCTTTACCATACTTCGGTTGTTACAGATTTGGAAACCTAAATGCCTGCTTGTTTTGTTTCTTAAATTTCTGCTTGATTTTGAAAGTATATCAATAAGCAACTCCTAGTGATGAGATGTCCAGAAACTTCATTTTGGTTTGGATGTACCTTTTTAGATCCCCCTAGTATTTTAGAACCAGATGTCACTCGAAGTCTCTGATACCCATCTTGGTGTGCAAGGTATGGAATGCATTTTTTAACTCCGACATTATTTGACCCCTCTCTTAACGCAGTTTGGTCCATCTCATGTACTGGTCATCATAGTTTCCAACAGGATAATATTGTTCCTTGACCGTATCCATAAAAAATCCCAAGTGGGATTGGCCCAAAATACTCCATACTCCTTTGTGAAATTTTTCTCCCAATAAGTTTCCCACCAATTTTTCACATGGGGGAGAGCCTTAAGGAGCGCAAAGGTGATATTTTCTCTGTCGAAAAAATTGTGGACAGAGAAATAACATTCTAGCATATTTAACCACTTTTCCAAAGCATTTGCATCGATCTGACCTTCAAATACGGGAGTATTGAAATTAACTTGTACCTTGAATGGATAAATGTCTCCAAAGAAATTTCTTGATGAAGATGTGCCTACTATTATCAAAAAGTGTTGAAGGATTTGGGAAAAATTCTCCAACATCTCGTTCCTCTGTTGAGCGAGGGATTCTGCGAGAAACAACTTGATGGAATATTCTTCTCTCGTGTATCTATTTTCTTCCACCATGGGAGGCTTGCTGGGATAGAGAGAGTGAATATCCTCAATAGAAACTAGCTCAAGACCCAACTCTCTCTACCCTGACCTCATCAGGAACATGCACTAAGAAACAAAAAGTAGTAGCCTTCAATGATAGCATTGACCTAGATTATTTTGAGAATGAAATGAAGGTGGGAATTTAACAATGAAATATATAGAGATATTTCAATTAAAAAAGAGATACAATAATGCACGATTTTTATTAATGATTAAAATGTACAAAAACTGTAAAAATATAGAGTAAATAAACTCGGTAGAATGGTGGAAACTTATCTCCAAGAAGAGATGTGATGGCTACACTCATTTGCAAGAAGATGATAATGTTTACAATGAGACTCCAAAGGCATTTTTAACATAAATAAAATACAAAACCATAACCTTGGAAGATGAAATTCCAAATGGTTTGCGAGCCTCGATGGGGGTAGCTGATACGTCAATTTCTTGAGGGTGTAACTTTTTCATATGATATTTGTTTGGGGCACACGATATCTTGTTGGAAATTTCTATCCAAGAGGAACACATTTAGACTAGGCCCAGGCTTCTCCTAAGCCAAGAAATGTTAAAAAAAGTGTCGTTTAGGGCCTCAAAATGACCCCAAAAGTTTGGGACTCGAAAAACCATAGAAAAAATGTGAAGGTGGAAACCCATGTTTTGATACAGTGGAATAGATGGGTGGCCACCAATATCAATCTAAATCAGTTGTAGAGTCATGAAAATATTTTTAAGTATATTGGTGGCATGCAATCATATCATTGTCACACTATTCTAATGTTCATTGTCACAAGCTACACATATATGCTAGTAAGGGTAAGAATTCGAGCAAAGATAAGAATAAATTCAAGTTCAAGAAGGAACCAAAAGGTAAATGGAAGAGTAATAATTCAACCACAGTGAAGAAAGCTGAGAGAAGATCTACATGTTCCCACTATAAGAGAAAGGGACATGAGGAATCACAGTGTTGGAAGTTGCATCCAAAATTACGATCGAAGAAATTCAAGGATAAAGGGAAGCACAATACTATTGCATCTACTCATCGGGATATAGTATCAGATTGTAGATATGAATCCAAGATCATGGTGATAGGAAGAAAATATACATCAACTCATTTTTCAAATTCTTCATTTCGATCTGCCAAAATGGAAAATGATATTGATTAGAATAAAAGGAGTGATCTTTTTAATGTTAGAGTTATAGTTAAGCATACAAAGGTAGATACTTTATTTGACAGTGGATCTCAAGTTAATCTAATATTTGAATAAATTTTTAGGAATATGGGATTGAAGATGACACCTCACAAAAATCCATATCCGTTAGGTTGGGTGTGTGACGATGGTAAGTTGAAAGTGATGAAACAATGTAAGATCAGGTTTTCAATTACAACTAAGTTCTTTGACGAGTTCGAGTTAGATGTTGTACCTCTTGACATTTGTCACATTGTCTTGGGTAGTCCATATATATTTGAAAGAAAATTTATGTTCTAAAGAGAATAAAGTAAATATCACCTTATCAAGGATGGAATTGAATATATTGTCAGAGCTCATTACATGAAAAATATTTTTTCTTTAGTGAACATAGGGAAAATGAAGAGACTTGTGAACGCAAGTAAATATCTATTCTCATGATAGTGAAACAGAAAGAAGAAAATATAACATATGCTTTCGAAGGTTTTTATCCAAATCATAAACATGAATTGATCAACATCATATCTAATTGTGATGAGTTATTTTAGGAACCCATAGGGTTGCCTCCTAAAAGAGAGGTTGAACATGAAATATATTTGCAGCAAGATGCTCATATTATGAACATTCAAATGTAGAAGTCATCATTAATCGAGAATTCAAAACTCAAGAAGAAAGTTCAAGAGTTGCTCGACAAAGGAATCATCTGGCCAAGATCTTCTCCATGTGGTTCTCCTATTGTATTAGTTCCAACTAAACATGGCATGTGGAGAATGTGTATTGATTTTCGATCCCTGAAAAATATTACAGAAAATAACCATTATCCTCTTCCAAAAATAGATGATCTATTATATTAGTTAAAGAACATTTTGTATTTCACTAAGTTGGACATGTGAGGTGGTTACCATCATATCAGAATTGCAGAAGGTGACATATGGAAAATTGCTTTCAAGACCAAGAAAGGTTTGTTTGAATGGTTGGTTATGCCATTTGGATTATGTAACACACCAACAACTTTTATGAGAGTGATGAATTATGTGTTTACATCCTACATAGATGATTTTTTTATTGTCTATTTATACTAAATATTGATTTTCAATCGAAGATGGGAAGATCATATAAAGCATGTCAAGACAATATTTGAACTCTTGAAGAAAGATAAGTTGTATATCAAGTTATCTAAATGTGATTTTTTCAAAACTTATCTGGTATATTTTGGATACATCATATAGAATTGTCAGTTAAATATAGATATTACAAAAGTAGAAGTCATTGTGAAATGGCCCATGCCAACTACTTCCACCGAAGTCAGGAGATTCTTAGGAGCGTTATAGTACTGGAGGAAATTCATTGCTAATTTCTCATATATAGAAACACATCTACATGAATTAAGAAGTGATAAACAAGTCTTTCAATGGGGAGGAAAGAAACAAAAATCCTTTGGTACATTGAAGTTAAAGATAAACACTATACCAATCTCGACATTTCCAGATATACAACAACCATTTGAGATTAAAAATGATGCAAACAGATATGCCATGGGCACAATATTGATGCAACAAGGTAAACCTATATGTTATCATTCTGAGACTTTCACTCAAGTTGTGATTAACTATCCAACATATGATAAGGGATTGTATGTGTTGGTACAAAGTGTAAATGAATGGAAACATTAATTAATGGGAAAGGAGGCAATAATTCATATAGATGTCATCCATTACAGTATTTGCAGTCACAAACCAAGCTACAATATTCATGACACTTCAAGTGGATGGGTTTTGTACATCAGTTCCATATGGTAATCAAGTATAAGAAGGGTGTTCATAATAAGGTTGCATATATGTTATCAAGACCATTAATTAATGCATCCACATTACTCAGGTATAATCCTTTAGCACATGAAAGTTATGCATAGCAATATGCTAGGGATGATGATTTTAAAGAAGTATATGATGCATTAACTCACAACAATCAATAGTCATACTATTATGTGCATGATAGTTTATTATATCAACTTGGAAAATTATGTATACCAAGATATGAAAGGGTAAATGTGATTAGAGAAGATCATACATCTCTCATCTCTGGTCATTTCGGGGTTGGTAAGACAATTGTACAGTTACAAATTTATTGTTATTATCCTCGGATGAACGAGATAGTTTCCAAGTATATCAAAGGGTGTGTCATGTGTTCCACAAGTCATCCTAGCAACAGAAAAATGGGGATTATATACACCACTTCCAATACCTTCAAAACCATGGGAAATTACCTCCATGGACTCTGTAGGGGGTTTACCAATGTCTAGGACAAGTCATTGTTATCTATATGTCATGGTGGAAAGATTCAACAATATGTGTATTCTAATGCCATGCAAGAAACGAGTCACAGCTGAACACACAACACATATGTTCTTCTCTAATGTATGGGTTCATTTTGGACTTCCTACATCTATTATATCATATCGAGACTCTCTCTTTTTGGGAAAGTTTTGGTCTCATTTATGGGAGTTGATGGACACTAACTTGAAGAAGAGTACGACTTTTCATCTACAAACATATGGACAGATATAGGTGGTGAACATAACAATGGTACATCTACTTTGAGGATACTACAAAATCATACTAAATTATGGGATAAACAATTACCTTATATCTAGCATGCCTATAATCATACCAACCATTTTTCTACTCAGAAAACTCCTTTTGAAGTATGTTTGGGGTGCTTTCCTAAATCACCTATCAAATTTGTTTATGGTGAAACAAATAAAAAATATGGCCAGGATGATACATATAAAGATAAAATGTTCAATCAAAAGATTCAACAGGTACATCAAGTAGTATAGGAAAAATTGGAGGAAAATCCAAGCCGAGCATAAGGCAAGGCATGAAAAACATCGGGTTGATCATCAGTTTGAACTCAATGATCAAGTGTGGCTACACATCAACATATATATAATGAAATATAAAGGTAAAAATATAAGGCCAATCTAATATGGTCAATTCATGGTCTTAGAGAAGATTGGTACTAATGCCTTTTGTTTTAATCTATCATCCTACATGCAAATGTCTTCAGTGGTAAATGTTGAGAATTTGAAGCTTTATGAGCCTCCTATGATTATGGATGAAGATGAAAGAATTCAAGTTCCAATAGTTAATGATTTTTCTCTAGATTATTTGGACGAACTACAAGAAGATGTCATTCTCGAAAAAGGGATAAAAAATTCACAACAAGGTGAAGTGGAATATCTTTGAGTTGGCCTTAAATGGGTAAAACTAGGTAAATTTAAATGGATGGATATCAGAAGGGTGAGGGAACTCTAACCTCACTTTTTTTGACTAAATGTGAGGAGGTCCAAAAGTATTCCAATGGGGAGGAATGATCCACGAGGATCCAGGAATGCTCATAGAGTTCCAAAAAGATCGCGGACATCCATAAAGGTCTAGAATGGTTTGGAAATGCTAAAAAATAAAATTCTTCAAATCATCCCAAAAACACTATCACTGTGTAGAGATCGATGATATATTTTCAATGGTGCAAATTTTGCCTCCAACAGAGTTCGTATGCAGTTGTTATGAGAAGTCAAAGTTCTAGTCATACTTTCCAAAAAGGTGAAAGGTCAAATTACAAGGAAAAATAAAGGGGTGAAATGTGTCACCACTACAAGGGTGACATGTGGCACCTAAATATTGGCAGCTAAATAAGCAAGGTAAAATCCAGCTACATGTTAACAAGTGGACGAGTTATATTATGACATGTGACATTGAAGAGCCAATGAGAGTTTGTCAAGTGGAAACCTCCCATTGGCCTCTATGGTAATGGTTCATTAAAATATTTGGGAGTCTACGGGGGTTGAACTTGAAACCTCCCAAAGATATTAATAAATCCATATGTGTGTGTGTGTGTGTGTGTGTTACAACCGTATAACAAAAAATCCACGGGAATAGGGCGGTCGGTGGGAAGGGAACCCTCGACCCGCCAAAATATAACAAAGACTCAAACAACCTCTACTAACCAATAAATCCGTGTATTTGATTAGTTAAAAAAAACCAATGAAATTGTAATTAAATGGTGTCGTGGGGTAGCACGAAGTGTGGATTTGGTTATGAACTAACCAAACTATATTTATAATGTATGCCAAAAATTTTGGGACTTGGTTAGAAGGTGCACCCTATTTAATGGCACAAACCCCAAGGTAGAAGACACACAATTAACACAGATAATTTTATTGTCATGTGTGCCAAAGGTACAAGGCATATGAGGTAACACTGTAAAGCATGCGGAGGGTTACGTTGACAGAATTTCAAGTCTTTTATATCAATTTTGCATGATTTTTCGCCAATAATTCAATGATGCACTCCATTTCTGCATTTGAGAAACATGTAAAAATATCACTATAAAACAAAATCATCTGAGCATTAATATAAAAGTCTCGATTGGAAGTGAACCTAGAGAGATAGCCCAAATTGCGTGAACTTAATTTTTTTTCCAACTTGTGTATGTGATTATATTATTGTTTTTCATTTCAAGTTCAATTATTTTCAAGTCATTTATCATTAAAGTGGAACTGTCTAGAGAAGTATTTCACATGTAATTTGCAAAACCATCAAGCGATCATTTTCATTTCGAAGATAAAGTAGATGTTTATGTGTATTTAAAATTATCTGCATCTAATGGTTTTTCAAATCACTCTTACAAGAGAAAAATAAATTGAAAACCAACCTAGCACACTTCCATGTGTCTCACTATCATTCATCATTTGCAATAGGTAGAAAGATGTTATCACCAAATCATTGTTAATAATTATTAATCACTCACTCCCCTAGATAAAAGACATCTATACCACGTACATGGAAATAAATATTTCACCAAGATAGATTCAAATTACGGTTATCACCAAATACACATGAATC
Organism: Picea sitchensis; assembly: GCA_010110895.2. NCBI lineage: Eukaryota > Viridiplantae > Streptophyta > Pinopsida > Pinales > Pinaceae > Picea > Picea sitchensis. The sequence goes on along the minus strand of SNQJ01S0003143.1, from coordinate 102,138 downwards.
CATTGGATACTTAGAGAATGGCCTTTACAAGTGTCTTATCATTCCCTTTTAGTTGTCTAAAACCTATACTACATTCATGTTTCTCGTTAATGTAGTATTTCACTACACCTTCTACACTTTGTTTTGATATAAATTGATGACATCTTGAGCTTCAAGCACACATGTTAATATTATCTGCATCATGTCAACACTATTTTATAACTACTCAAGAAACAAAAATTGTAGGTAAAAAATAAGAATTCAGTCTTTCGAAAAACCTCTATCCATTATTTTAGCTTTCTCATGGACAACATAATTATTGATATTGAGGCCCAAAATGTCCAGGTGCTCATTAAATGGTCAATGCCTGACACCATGACAATTGTTAAAAGCTTCATATTTGGCATGACTCTTACTTCAAGTTTAATAAAAACTTCAAAAATATTTCCCACCCACTACATCAATTATCTAATCTTCATAATTTAAATTGGAATGGTAAGAGAGATATGTGATTCAATGAATTAATAGCCTTTTAAGATAGAGACAAGCGCTTCCCATTATGTTATATGGGTTTGTTCTTAGACATAGAGATGCCTTGTGGCCTATCATTCATAACGTTTATCTCCAGCAAAACTAAGCTCTAAGACATTTGATAAGGAATTCTATGTATTGGTGCTAATTTCTTTTATATGTAGAAAAACTAAACTATGAAACATCTGATAAGGAATCTTATGTATTGGTGCAAGTTCTTATGAAATATAGACATCATGTAATGGGTAAATAGGTCATTCTACACACCAACTATCATCCTATAATATTTTTAAGAATTCCATCAAAGACACAATATCATCACGATTTAAAATGGGTCTTATAATTACAATAATTTAATTTAGTGATTAAATATAAGGACACTTCCAGGTAGTTGGCTCCCTTAGTAGGCCACTAATTCATGGGATTGATATTATTGAAATTATGCTTGTTTCATATGAAGGAGGGAAACAATGGTATGAAATTGGGATTTTTTTTATTGGATAGATTCTTTCAAACCACAATGTTTTAGGAATTCTATAACATTTTATTTCACTATAGTGTTAATGAGAATTTGTTCTTATTTTAGTAATGTTGATTTTATTCTTTATGTTGATTTTATTCTTTATGCTAGTCAAAATAGAAATATATTTTTTATCTTCTAGATTTCAAGCTTAAGTAACTCTTTACAGTATATTGATTTTCTCTTATCCTTTAATTATTTATCACACCACAATTTCTCGTTAAATTTAAATGTAATAATATTTTTAATGGTATCGATATTCTATAAGTGAGATCCTCATCTGTTTTGTAATTATTTATCCAAATCTTGTCATTTTTATGTCAACCTCTCTTGAGTTAGAGGTGAATTTGACTAGAGTTTGAAGCAAACTTAGGAATCCCATTTTCTTTCATGTTAGTTATTGTGTATATACTCAATGGGGGAAATACCCACTTCAATGAGAAGGATAGGATAGGGTGTATTTCTTTTACTTTTAAGGTTACAAATTATAGAATCATTTAGTATTTTCTCAAACTTTCTCCATGATTCTCTAGATATGTTAAGTCTTGAACTTCACAATCATATAACATAAATGAAAAGAGTCTGAAAATAGGATTTTTTTCCAATGATTAGAATTTATCTCATTTACAATTGTTTTCAAGACCAAACTAGGTTTTCCACCCTCCATTAATCATTTTCTCAATGCTTTGGTTCTAGTTAATCTTGTGATGAAGGTAAAGTGACATATTTATACGAAGTAACTTCTTCTAAGCTGTTATTGTCATGAAAATAAATTAGTATAAGTGATCTTTTTGTATTTGATAAAAATAACGATTATTTTGTAAAGTTGTAATGTCATACCCATGATAGATTAGAATCCTTGAGGATTTTTAGTTGTTTTTTGAGAATAGAAACACCTTTCCATAAGAATAATAAAAATGATACAAAGAAGAAGGATAACTACTATTGCGGTGAAAGTAGTACCATTATAATATGTTTCTTCCAAACTTATCTCTAGATTGTCAATATAAATGGGAAAAAAAGTGGGGGATAGGTGACATCCTTGCTTATATCCTATATTACAATTAATTTCTTTTCACCAACCCTTATTGTTCTTAAGATTATAAAATAAATTCTCACACAATATTATCTTAGCAACTATCAACTCAAATTAACCTTTAACTCTCCTAATCTATGTCAAAAATTTATTATAGGTTTTTTTGAAATTTCTAATCATATTTTATTTTTCTTTTCCAAAACAATTTCATATAATTTGGCTAGAAGAAGACTCATCATATTAATCCTATAATTAAAAGATTTATTTTTACAAGACTTTTAATGGAAGAAAAATGAGGCTTTGACTCTAGATATAGGGAAACCTTGCTTTACTCTTATAATAAAAATATTCTGAATGTTTACTCTTATAATAAAAATATTATGAATGTGAGGAATGATATCAAAGCTTCTAATTATAAGAATTTCATCTCAATAACCTCCTATATGCTAAATTTTTCCTTTTTACTTTTTTTTCTAATTTATGGTGTTGTGATCATATTTATTAACTTATAACTATTATACTTTTCTGGTTTTATTATGTCCTTTATTATTTATATTTCCTTATCCTTGTTTCTTTGCTGATTTTTTTGGCTTTGCTTTTATTATAATCCTTCCCTGTTTCTTCCTTGTTTATTGGTTTTTTATTACTTTAACCTCTTTCTATATTTCTTTTCCCTTTTTCTTTTTCTTCCTTATTATGTCCATAAACGAAGTTTTTTTTTAGTTTTTTTATTACTTCAACCTCTTTTTATATTTCTTTTCCCCTTTTCTTTTTCTACCTTATTATGTCCATAAACCTTGTTCTTTTTCTTCTTTTGATTGAACCTGTGTATCCATAAGCAGACCTATTGATGGCTAAGAATCGGATTAACTTAAACCACAATTGCTTCTGGGTCAATTGCCTCAACAGTCTTGCAACAATTCATCTCTGAAGAGTGTCAACTCTCCAGAGTGTACTTTACGTAGATTCTACTGCGCCTTCTCATGTAAATTACAGCTGATATAGTAGTAGCAAAGCCGCACATTGGAGCAGTGAAGGGAAGGGATACCCCCTTCGTGTCTCTCGATCTCGATCAACAGGATCTCCAGGAACTGAGTCAACAGGCTCTGGTCATAAGAAGGATATGTAACGAGCCATTTATAAGTAATTGTACATTCGTACTTACTAAATAATCATGCACTAGGATGTCGCTTTTACTATGTGGTCATGTTGACTTATAGGTCGCCCAACTCCCCTGGCTTAGTACTCAATGTGAGAAAGCATGGAATCAATCTAAATTCCATCCATCAGTTAGGTTAAGATGGACAAACCTACTCCCCGGTATTGCACCACTCATAGGAAATGTACACACTGGCTCTAGGATACAATGTAAACAGTGACAGTTGGGTATGGCCATGCACATCGCTTACATAGTGGCACCTTTACTTTTTACAAACAGAGATGGGCACACAGAATGACTGAACATCACTAGCAGGGTATTATATCGGAACAACTTTACTAGCATCATCATAGGATGTTAGAAAACACGCATATGCTGAAACATATCTACTTAGAACATCTCCAATTGTCGGAACTAATAGGAACTAAGCTATTGTTGAAACATATGGAACTACTGGTTAGGGCACTCCAACTGAACCCGCCTTTGACACTGATGCTAGTGGGTCAAACTCTACTTCCTCCTCCTCCTCTACCTACGTTTCTGTCTTTTCCTTTGTCTCTACTTTCTCTGTGGGTTCCATATCTATATATGTACCTAGCATTGAATCTGCAAGATCTAGCTCTAGATCCAAGTAGGAGCAATTTCATTTGTTCATCCTGAACCAACAGAAATCTCAAGTATCAATAGTGGTGGATACTGTTGAAGTTGAAATGCATCCTCATCAGCACTTCCAGATCCAAAACCCAGTAGCAGCAGTTGTTTCACCCGTTGATCCGGAACCACTAGTAACTATTTACATAGAGTCGTAGATTCGAGAGACGATTTATCGAAATGACAACCTTAAACCCTAGGTTAAATAGAAGCTAGTACTGAGATTTTCTCTCTATCCAGAAGGAATGCTATTGGGTGAGGTGTTGGCTTTCGATAATTATAAATGATGCCTCTACCCCTACGATTGGTTCTTCAACCCTTGCTTTGGTGGGATCAACTGAGTCGGCTAAGTTTGCTTCAACAAGATAAAAGCTGGTTCTTCTACTCGACGGGCTAAATGTTTCTTAATTATATTACTTTGTTAATTTAGGTCTTTTTATATATTTTTATTATTATTAAATATTTATTTTTTTCTATGTTTTTTTTTTATTATTAAATATTTAT
>SNQJ01S0003143.1:84733-94811 GCA_010110895.2 Picea sitchensis | reverse complement strand
TTTTCATCTAGACGATGTTCAAGTATGTCGTAAAACTTTTCGAAAGACAAACCCTTTAAAATATCAACTTGTTCCTAGAACACTTCTTTGGTGATTGACAAGGATTTGAGAATTAAGTTTGGATATTGAACCACATTGGTAGTTCCGGCTAAGTTCATCTGGAGCAGGCTTGTGAATAAATTTTTCTTTTCTGATATGACTTGTTTACATGATTTGACAATGAGGTGTAGGTTCTCATTTTTTTTTTCCAGCATGCTTTTACTTTTTTGGTGCGCTTTGGGGAGGGGAGTTTCTCCTATCTTCTTTTTAGTTCCGATGTGTTCAGGGCATAGTTGGAAAAAGGGTCTAGCACCTGATGACAGAAAAGATGTTCATTTTTTAAATTTGCCTCCAAATGTTCAAGCAAATCATTGGCCTTCTTTCCGAAGGAAACTAAATTTTGCGATGTTTCCCAGGCTTCAGTAACTAGATGCATTATTTTGTTGATGTTGTTCTCTACAAGGGATCTGGAGCATGCAAGGAGGGTAGAGGATACTTTCATCTTCGCTGCAGTGGTAGAAGGCACGATTTTTTCCAAAGGACTGGAAAATTCTAGTGTTGTAATGAAAGCCTGTTCAAATTCGTTGAGGCGGTGTTTCAGATTGGCATAATCTGTCTCCATTCCTCCAATGGAATCATGAAGAATGTCACTGGTTACCTGGTGAAACGAGCAGATTTTGGACGGGGTCATTTGGCTAAAGTCAATCTCTGTTCGAGATTTTCCTTTCCTGTTTGTTACATCTCTCTTTTCAATGACCATACTTTTAGACTAGCTATCAAAAATAACACTTTGGATTACGAAGGATTCATCTATGTAAAAAAATTCAGTGTCAGATATGTCCATCGTGGACGACCCAATTTTTTGCATCTGCTCAGCTTCGATTTCAATTTGTATTTTTCCGTCAATTTTGGGTTCCTCTGCATGGCCTGCATTGGTTTTGCTCTTCTTCGTCAGTGGAACTTTGTGAGAACTATCAATATTTATGCGAGGAGGGTTCTTATCTCCTCCTCCGTTTGAAGATTTCTGGGTTGCTTTCTTGCTGGGATGGATCATCGAAGCGACGCTCCGTGGTGTCGTGCTCTTGGGAGTGTTGGCGGGGGACTAGGTACTCTTATGACAGGATACTTTACCATGTTGTCTTTAAAATTCAGTTGCGCTTTGCAATGTCTCTACGATGCAATGTGCAGAAGCAGGATTGTTGTCGACACTATCCCTATCTTGGGTCAGGTGTCTATGGATAAAAGTGGTGTTACAGCCAACACCTAGTAAATGTTCTCCAAAAATGCCATTGGGTTCAAACCCTTTTATCCTTTCAGCATACGTTAGGTTCAATTTCTTGAAATGGGCAGAAAACTCGTCGATCTTGTTGATGTTTCTGCACACGAAGTCTCTGACTTTCCAGGGCAGAGGAATGAACTGTTTTTTTTTCTTTTCATGGAAAAAATGCAACCAGTGGTTGTATTACCTTGCTATTTCTGCAACAAACATCTTGTCCATGATGTGGCATGGAAGGAAGCCCGAATTTTCCTTAGACCCAAAGACCATGAGGAGACTGTGATTTTCCTTTTGCTCAAGTGTGCCCTTCTTGTTCAAAAACTTGCTTGCGTGGCCAGACATCCGTGGAGCATCCTTGCCTAATAGTAAATCTTTGAAAACTGAGACAAATCCATTAAAAACTTCATAAAAACAATGGGAGGCCTTGTGTCTCCAGAGGGTGTCATGCGAGAATGTTACTGGGTCGAATCCATAGTTTATTTTATTGGAAAGAGAAAGTTTTGGAAACGGGCAGCAATACACAATTGCGAAAATCAAGTGGGATGACATATAAAATTTATTCGATTCTTTGAATCGTGACAACTGGGAACACAGTTCAATGGAAATTAAATTTCCCCAATCGAAAATGTATTGTTCCTTGACTGTGAAATAAAAAATATAAATAATTATATGGGAAATACTTGTTGTAGATGCCTGTCCCGTTATTCTTGTAAACAACCAAGCAATATTCCTGAATGGATTTCTAAAGGAACTTACTTGGACCCTTGTGATATCTTCAGGAACTGTTGTTGGGTATTTGAGGAAGTCGGCTAATATGTCCAACCTGTTATGATGTTTTTCTAGAAACTGCTTGCAGTCTTGTCCTCTAAATGTTAATGTTGGTTTCGACAATTTCAACATCTCGCGAAAGAGCTGAGGTGACAAAGAAACAGGAGAATGGTCGCGCAGTGGAATAATTTTTTGGCCTGGAATATATTTTTCGGCACACCAAGAGACCACCTCCTTACAGCCAAAAACCTCAAGGATGCAACCTGCACAAGCGATTTCGGAGGTCCAAATAACTTCGTTCTGGGCAGAACGAGATGAATAGTAAAAGTATGCCCTAGACCATTGGAACCTTTGGTCCTATTTTGTGAACATATTTACTATATATCCACAAAATTGTTGTCGACCCACTGCCATAGGTCTACAAAGACATTTATTTGTTCCAGACGATGAATGAAATGAAAGGTTGGAAGGGCTAATATAAACCTGTGTAAATTTTGGTCGAAAGCATGTGAATGGGAGATGTCCTCGAGACTTTCATTGATTAATGACAATCTGGATGGTTGTTGCATGATGCGTTGTTAACATTAAACACTACTAATTGCATATATAGAAATGCGTACATGGTGGATATTGCAATGAGTGATTAAGCATTGCATATTTCTTGAGCGTCCCAACACGACGACACGTGTTGGAGATGAATAATCAGAAGGGACAAAATAATTTTCCGCACATCTTGATTTAATGCATGATAATGGGATATCTCCTCGAGTTGTTTGCCCATTAATGACAATGTTGACGGTTCCTGCAGGGTGCCCTGTTAGCATCAAAGGTTTCTAATTGCATAGTAAGAAAGTACGGAGGTCGCGGGCAGGAGAAAAAAACCACTACAAAATAGGGTTGGAAGGTACAATTGTTGAAGGTGAGGGCGCCAGGGTGAAATTGTATGTCTCAAAACTTTTTGATTGTAATGCACATAACCCACCAACCGTGGCGATAAATTGGCTAAGTATGGAGAGCAATAGCGGTCGGTCGGAGGAGTCCTGTGATTATATAGATGGAGATAAAGATATCTCAACCTGCCAACACTGGAACCCATGTTTATAGAAAGGCGACTATGTATATAACCACAAAGCGATAATACAAGGGAAGAATAAAAGGGAAAAAGGACCAACCAGTCCACGGTGTAAATGTAAATCATGGAAATTTTGAGTAAAATATGCATATCAAGGAAGAAGAAGCAACAGACTTCGAATGCGCTAACCTGAAACACTGAGTAAGAATTTGAGATTTCGTGAATCCGTGAACAGGAGGATCCAAAATATGGTCAAAGGTCCATATGGTCAAATTGTATTATTCAGAACATTTGAATGCACAATCTGTAACACGGAAGAGGGGACGATGTTGGAACCCGGTAGTCAATTTCTATGTTCCGAATGGCTGTATGTGAATTGTTTCGTATTGTTGTTTGCAGCTGTCACTTCTAATATTCATTAGTAAGAGCATAGCAAATGTATATTAGGAAGCACATTTGTCAACCGTGCTATAGTGAAGCTTGCGAGTTCGAGGAGCACGCAATAGAATTGTAGATTTCGAAACCAACAACCGTGGACATAAAATTGCCTAAGGTGTGATTATATACATGGAGATAATGAGATCCATAATATAGGGGAATAAGAAAAGGGAAAAAGGATAAAGGAGTCGTTGGTGGAATTGTAGATCAGAGAAATTTTGAATACAAGATGTGAACCCGGTAGTCAATCTGTATATTGCGGAGGACCAGAGTAAATAATTTGAAGGCATAATTTGTAACATGAAAGAGCGGATGATGTTGGACCTGCACTTGTGTCCATTTGTTAGTAATAAGAGGTAATTTAGTATTGAAAATAATATTTTAGATTCTGTTAAATACTTCATAGGGATTTGTATCCATAAACAATGGCAATCTTCACCCCGCCAACCTTGCATTTCGTGTGTGAATTTTTATATCGCAGAACTTGAAGGACTATTTGGAGGACACAGAACAATAGAAGTGCAATGTCGAGTCAACCAGTCTGCAACTCCACTTCTCAATTGGTATATCGCAGAATTTTGGGTGTTATTTGTAACACACGCAACAATGGAGGGCCAATTTTGAGCCTGCCCGCCCGAGAACCTGTGATCAGAAATGTCAGTAGGTATGAAAAGGAACAACTGTCAGTTCAATTCTCCATGCAAAGATATAGATGGAACTGAAATTGGTCCCAACGCGGAAAATGTGGACATAAAATTGGCCAAGTATTGAAAGAAACAACGGTCGGTCGGATTTGTCGTCTGATTGTATAGATGGAAATAAAGATATGCCAACCCGCCAACGATGGAGCTGCATATTTCGTGAACCCACCAAAAGGAGGATCCAAAAGAGGCTGAGAAGGTATCCACAAAGGAGGCGAGGCCCGAACCTTCTAATTATATTGCTCCAAACATTTGAATGCATAATCTGTAAGACGGAAGAGCAGACGATGTCCGGTAGTCAATTTGTATATTGCAGAGACTACAATTCCAACTGTTTCATACCTCTGTGTCCAGTTGTCACTAATAAGTGTTAATTAGTATTCTAAATAAATTTTTAGACACTGTTAGATACTTCAGAGGGATTGACATCCGTAAACAATGGCAATCTACAGTTCGCCATTTCTTCATTCCGTGTGTCAATTTCTATATCGTGGAACTGAGAGTGTTGTTTCAAGGACACAAAACAATAGAAGTGCAATGTTGACTCAACCAGTCTGCAGATTCTCTTGTCAATTTGTATATCACGGAATTATGGATTCTATTTGTAGGCTACAAAACAATGGAGCCCCATTTTTGAGCTCGCCTGCGCGCCTGAGAACCTGCGATCGAAAATGTCTCTAGGTATGGAATGTGGAATTTGTGGGTGCTTTATAGAATATCATGTCCATATTTTATAGTCCCATAATACATGGGAAGAAAATAAGGGAAAAAGGATGGAGGTGTTGGAAATGGAACTGTAGATAATATACAGGAACAAGAAAAGGGAAAAAGAACCAAGTATCTCGGAGAAGAACATCAAGGTTCACAAGCGTCGGCCCCGCACCGGCGGGCATAAAATTGGCTAAGTATGGAAAGTAACAACACTCGGTCAGATCCGTCGTGCAAGGATATAGATGAAGATGTTAAAGCATGAATTGCAGATGACAGAGGTATATTTTGTACCACTTTGTCCACTTGTCACTAGTAAGAGCATTGTTGATGTATATCAGGAAGGATACGAAGTTGCTAGGGATGGAAATAAACAATAGATACTTTGAACAAAGTCAATGTGTACGAGGAACCCGCGATGAAATTGTAGATCACGGATCTTTTCAGTGCAAGATGTATATTGCGGATCGATAAGCAACTGGGTTCACAAGCGACGACCCCACAACGACGGGCATAAAATTGGCCAAGTATGGAAAGGAACAAACCACTAACATTGTTTCGCTGCAACATGTATATGAAAAAATAGGGGACATAGGTGTTGGGTACCGCGAACCCAGGGCCTGGTGCCCAGATAATTAGGCAAGTGTTGGCCAAGACAAAGTTATGATATCTATTTCAATATTTTTCATACTAGCATCTATCAATGAACAAAGTTTTCATATTTCTCTGAATAGTATTCATAGTAATATATATTAATGGATTGGTTGTTTCAAATGCAAATGATCTCCCAATCTGCAAGATGCTTTTCGGCTTGCAAATTTCACTGGTTCCTCAAAAATTTTGACTGCAACATGTACATAGCGCAACAAGAAACATTGATTTGCATTTTGGTCTCAACGACATAAAATCCTTATTATCTATTCATCTTGTATTTGTTGCAATGAGATCAACAAACATTGGCTCTCCATAAACATCAATATCTAAATTAAATTAAATGCAATCAAAATTTGGTGTGACTTTTAATTAATTAAAGCATAAATTGCAGATTACAGAAGTTCTTAGGCTAGAAGATGTATATGACGAAACAATTTACATAGTTGTTTAATACCACAAACCCAAACATAATTGCCTAAGCTTTGCCGAAGAGGAAGTTTTTATTTATTTATTCTGATACTACTGATATTAGTGTATATGCATGGATATTATCAAATAGAAGAAGCTACAATATATCTAACAAACTTCACAGGAACATTGCATCAACAGTTCAGTCGCCTTGTCATTACTCATTATTAATTCTATTCATGGAACCCAAATAATGGGAACATGACGGGTCCTCCAATTTCTTTCTTTAAATACAGGGTCGCCGCTACATAAGTATGGCCTATGAAAAATTATTCTTACATGTAAAATGTAAACAAAGAACAAGCCCGGTTTTATTTAGATTGAAGTACTGGGCAGCAGAAACAAAACCTTGTGTTTCATGTTTAACCACATAGGGGAAGAAGGTAGAAAATACAATTAAAACAAATATCAGAAATTGGAAAATACTATTAAAAAATAAACTGAAATTATTCTATATTCAAATAAGGTGGGTTACAAAATACAGTTGAGGCTATTTTCGACAACGATTGCGATTTCACCTACCGTCGACCAATTTAAAATATGTACATTGATGAAGCTTAATCATAGTTTTGTACTTAATCGGTTCTGCCAAGTACATCTATCCCACTTTTTTGAATATCTTCTCTCTTCCAGATATGGCCTTCTTGCAATGCCTGTTTATTCAACATTCCATTCTTTGTCAAGTATTAATTTCCCTCCGTTGTCGAAAAGTTGGGGTTTAAGGTGTTTTTCTTGCAATGTTCCTGATCCTTGACATCCGAGACAACTTACAAATGCCATTCAAGCCGATTCCAAAGTGGAAGGAGTCATTCTATGTCACAATAGCTAAAGCAGCGAAAAATAATTCAAGTACATAGTGACTGGTATTCTCCCTATATTCGATTGTATGTTTGGTTGAGAATCCTACCTAAGGATTTGTATGTGGAACTTCTTTTCTTTATTACAGTAATTTGGAAGGAATGTCCAACCTAGATACAAAAAGAAACTTTGTTGAGGTACGTAATTTCTTCAGGCAGTAGAGGTGTGGCAAGTGCATCAAATGTTGCAAAATGCACCAGAACAGGTCTGGCAAGTGTATCAAATGTTGCAGATGGAATCAAAATATATATTTCTTCATAGCCATGGAGATATGGTGGCCCACAAAAAGGTCTAGAATGTTCAAAGGTGACGCCAAATATGTAGAGTCTGTAACTACATCCAGAGGAAACCGAACAAACTTTCAAAAAGAACATAGCTTTCTGTCAAGTTGGCTACCAGACCCACATGCAGGTCATCATACTATGAAATATAAACTTTTGCAGTGATAATATGTCATTTTATCCACCCATACAGTTTCTAATACTCACCTCTGAGGTAGACAAATACTTGTTCAATCTGTACAACTCGATACAATTGCCAAATCTGTGTTGTTGGAAGAATCTATATACTTAAACAAAGAACTATTTTTCACCCAACCTCAAAATCCATTACAATTCCCAACAATAAAACAAAGAAGTTTAACCAACAAATCTCCAGCTAGCATTTTCAACAAACCAAAGCATCGAACACAGGGAGAACACCAACCAAAACATACTTGTTCTGTTTTTTTCGTCATCTCTGAGTTTCTCTTTCTATAACAGAGTTTTATTTTTACTCAAAGCTAATGTCACATAAAACCAGGCTCTATTCTTTCATCTTCTCGTCAATCACATCTCTAAGTTGTCTTACATGTGCATGATCAGGAACATTAGAATGAAGGCACCCTAAAGTGCAACTCTTTGATCATAGAGAGAAATGAAAATAAGTATTTAAAAGCAAGACTGGATAGTCTGCCATAGATTTTGTGTTGATTTTTTTTAATGACAGATGTTCTCGATATTTTCACTTATTAATGCCAATCTTTTTTAATATGTACGCTCAATAGTGACTACCAGCACGTATTAAAATTCCCATATCTGAGCAGATTCTGAAATCTGACATCTAAGATATGCACAATATTAAAGAGGGACATGACGTCAAGGCCTCTATTGGTGACATGTTCGTGAACTTTGCCGAAGCTTTTAAGAAAATTAAAACTGCACAGGCAAAAAATAAAATAAAAAGTATTTCACAAATTCAAAATGCAGGCAAAAAGAAATTACTAGATCCCATAATATTCGCATGTCTATTCATTTTAATGGGATATGTCCTCGAGTTATTAAAGCCCATCATTTTGAAATGCACAATATTAAAGAGGGACATGACATCAAGGTCTCTGTCGCCGACACGTTCGTGAACTATGTTGTAGCTTTGAAGAAAACTAAAACTGCACAAGGAAAACAAAAAAAAATAATAATTTCGCAAATTTAAAATGCAGGCAAAAACAAATTAGCAAATCCCATAATATTTTCCTATCTATTCATTTTAATTGGAGATGTCCTCGAGCTTTCCAGTTATTAAATCCCATCTTTTCGAACCTGTCTGCTCGGTTCTAACTTTTCAAAGCATATTTAATGTGTATTGGGAAGCGCATAAGGTAGCGGGGATGGAGCACTATGTAACATACATTACTACTATTGTTCTGTTTTTGTTCACAAGCGTATGTAAAACGTACGCAAAGAAAAGTAATTCGAGAATGATAGTTGTTTTGCAGGAGCCCTTGAAATTCAAATAGTGCGAAAGCCCGATTTTCATTTTGTATATCGTGGAACTGTCTGTGCTATTTATAGGACACGGAACAATAGGGACCGAACCTAGAGCCCACCATCCCAAGAACCCGCGATCCAAAAAATTCTCACTATTTTTTGTGTGTGTTTTTTGTCCACCAGGGTATGTAAAATGCACGTAAAGTAAACTATTTCGACAATGTTAAATTTCTTGGACATGACGGCCTTCAAATTCAGGTAGTCCACAAGTCCGATTGTCAATTTATATATCGCCGAAGTCTTTGATTATCAATTTTTAGCCACCTACCTTGACAAAACCCAATGAAAAAGCTGATTAAGTATGGGATGACGGCTTCGTGCAGGTTGTATATATCTACTCTATAAAATTACATATTTTCTATGTTTAATCAATGTTGTCCAGGAAACCTATAATTTGATAAATTTCAATGTTTTATGTCCAGGATACCTACTGTTAAAGAAAACTAATTCAAAAATGTTAATGTATACACCATAGTTCGATACAACCTATCCACGAAGGCGCGTCCATAATACTGGCTAAGTATGGAACCCAACTGCGGTCAACCAGAATGATCGCGAAAATCTCATTGCTGATCGATTGTCAATTTGTATATCACAAAACTCTTCGATTGTCAATTTTCAGCCGCCTACCCCGTCAACCCGCGATGAAAAAACTGGCTAAGTATGGGATGAAGGCTCCGCGGTCTAGGAAACCTATAATTTCATAAATTGTATTCTCTTCTGCCCAGGATTATTTTAAAGAAAACTAATTTAGGAAAGCTAATGTATACACCGAACATGACCTGTCATAGTTCGAAAGAACCTATTCGTGAAGCCGCGTCCATAAAAGTGGCCAACTATGCAACCGAACGATGGTCGCTCGGAATGAACACATAAACGTGAACAACTAGAGTCAAACGCAGTTTACAACAAGAAAGTAAAAGGGAGAGAACATCTATGTCTCCCACACAGCAAAATCCATTGTCATAACTATTAAACCATAGTAACATAGAATCCATGTAAAAATCATCGGCAACCATGAAATATATTTTGAGGCCAACAAACTTTGCTTCAATGTGTAACAAATGCAATTTACACTTCCTGCAATTCTTTAGTATGTTATTTTATCTTAATAGTATTCTATGCAAACTACAGTGCAAAACAAAATGTAACCAAAGATCCAACCGCAGATGCATCATCCAAACATTTTCAAACCCTCCCCAAACAAGAACAAGCACCAAACAAGAACCCAACTAAGAAGCACTAAAAGGCCCAATTGCAGGCGTAGGACCGGTACCCTGCAAAGTCAAAT
>SNQJ01S0003143.1:52536-63986 GCA_010110895.2 Picea sitchensis | reverse complement strand
GGGGGGGGGGGGATTTTTTTCCTAACAATTTCTTCCCTTGGAGAAGGAATGAAAGAAAATGGGAAAAAAACCCACAATTTGGATTATATCCTAGGTCGAAGGACTGATGAGACGTTTTGGTACGACATGATAAGAAGCACACAAATATGGGCGGTCGATAGCTAAGCGCCCCAGATCGATGATCAATGGCCATATCGGGGCTTCAACATGCACACAGGATAAAAAGGGTAGAGCAGGGCGGGAAAAACAATCGTGGTTTGTGAAGGTGCTACGTGTTACCCAAATATGCACATTGGGCCCAAAAGCAGGGAAGTTCCAAACCAGTTTTCGCAGCCCCGATATGCACATGTGCACATAGTGTCCTATCCCAGGCCGGCAAGTTGTCGCCCCTCATCACTTCCACTCCCTCCATCTATCTTCCACTCATCGTCCTATCGGTACTTGTCCCTTTCTCATCTCCCTCCCCTTGTGCCACCTCGCTCCACATCACTTCCATCCCATTACACCTCAACTCCCGCTTATGTGGCCCCCACGCTATCCTCAGTTTCCTCGTCTATCCACAACTGTCCACCTGGCCATCTCTCATATGCTACTCCATACCGAGTGCACTAATCACTTCATAAACAACCATGTCTGTCGTCAGGCTTCACCGTAAGAACTCAACTCAGATCTTGACAGTGAATGTTGAGGCTGCCACATCTTACAGGTGCAGAGTTGACTTGTTTTTCCTTGAGCTCGATGAAGCAGTTATTAAAGTAGGTGGGGGAGGTTGAACATCATTTCCACCATAAATGGAAAACCCAGAAGAGGATTCTCNGACAGTGAATGTTGAGGCTGCCACATCTTACAGGTGCAGAGTTGACTTGTTTTTCCTTGAGCTCGATGAAGCAGTTATTAAAGTAGGTGGGGGAGGTTGAACATCATTTCCACCATAAATGGAAAACCCAGAAGAGGATTCTCAGTCAGACGACTTATCTGCAGGTCTGTACTGAAATGAGATTGCGTATGACAGAGCTTCCTTCTGACATGAGATTGCATGCATAGTTTGACAAGAGGCGTGCAGACGTAATGCCTTCAATGCTGCTACTCGAGTATTCTCCTATGTTTTTTGTTTTGATTATAAATACTCAGTTTTGGTATTTTGTAAGGGTCGATGGTTGAGCGCATCTCCCGTGTTGTAAAGTTTTAAGGAAACTTTTGGTTGTCTGGTTATGTGTCTGTATTTGAGATTTCTTGTTTAATGAAAGTAAGATTCTTACTCCATCTTATTTGCCTCTGTTACTGAGAGGATCCATGAAGACTGATTCACATGGATTGTTGTGACTGCGTTATGATGAATGTTCAATTATAATGTCATTATAATTTATTTCAGTTTCTCTAAGATTTCAAATTCAAGAAGATCTTGTGTTCAAGTCTTTCCTCTTTGGGATACTGGAAGACCTGATTCCCTCAGTGGACCCCTCCTTAATTTCTTCTCCCTACTCACCACCATACTACAAACTACTGACTGAAGTTAGATCAAGACCGCACTTGTCTATGCATGCCAACCCATTTTTCTGAGTTAGAACGATACCATATTGAGCCTGCTTCCATTAGACCACCTTTAAACTATTCATTGTGGCATAATACTGATGGGTATTAGGCTTACCTCTACCAAAATCTAGGGGTGACTGCTGGTGCTAACAAAATCTTGTCTTCAATGGAAAAATTACATTCTGGGAAAGGAGACGATCATCCACACTGATCAAAAGCCTCTACAGTTCATATAGACACAGGGTAAGTTACATAACAAACTCCATCAAAAGTGGTCCACCCACCTATAGCAGTTCCATATAAACATCAAGTATAAGATAGGGAGCACAAATCGTGTCGCTGAATGCCTTAGTCGAACTCCCGTGGCTGCACTCACCACTGTTCTCCATTCTTGTGGACATGAGGCATATGAGTGGCCCCAACTTTATCAACAAGATCCGGACTTCGCCACCACCTATCAGATCTTTAGTACAGATGTGAATTTCATCGATTTTCACATTCAGGATGGAATGTTATGCGATCTAGGCCATATCTTTGTTCCTGCAAGAGAGTGTGAAAATATGAATTGGGAAGCCCACTATAGTTGGATGGAAAGACATTTTTGCATGGAGAAAATTGTGGTCGTTCTATAGAAAAAAAAATATTTTCCAAGACTTCGACATGAAGTCAAGAAGTATATCATATCTTTAACTATATGTGCCATTATGAAGCTATCCATGAAGAAAAAAGGCTTATACAACCCTCTTCCTACTCCCAAGAAGCCTTGGGAATCCATCTTGATGGATCATATGTCTTGCCTTCCATCTACCAAGCATGGAAATGATTGTGTATTTGTGCTCATTGATCAGTTTTCAAAGATGGCCATCCTCATAGCCTGCAAGAAGAACATCACAGTGGCATATAATTCCAATCTCTTATTTGAGAAAGTGTGATTCACCCAAGCGGATGACCAAACAAAGTTCGTCAATCAGATGATTGTTCACATCTTGCACATGTACAACTCTGAGAATCCGGGTACATGGGATGAGAGTCTCCCCTATGTTCAACATAGTTACAATAGGTCTCTCCATAGCTCCACCAGCCATAGCCCATTTTAGGTGGGGATGGGATTCCAACCCTTTGGTCCCATTGATGTTGCACTACCTCTTGCAACCACATAGATAGAATCTTCCCATGTTCAATATGAGACCGAAAAATCCACCAAATTCATTGATTGGATTCAGCACATCCATCAATAGGTCCATGATATTTTGCAGAAAACCAATGCTAAGTACAAGTAGCATCATGATCAACATAGGGTACCACACAAGTTTCAGGTTGGAGACAAGGTGACGGTCTCGTTACATTTGCAGAAAGAGCATCTTACATGTCCCCATTGGAATATTCGCCCACTTTTCTATGGTCCTTACATTATCACCAAGGTTTTGGGTAGCAATGATTTTGAGATAAACACTCCACCATTCCTTGGCTTGCACCCARTGTTCAATGTGGACCTCCTTCGGCCATATTTTCCACCATTATTGAACATCTCAGAGATTGCAGAAAAACTAAAACCAACCGAGCTCAACCCTGACTGCATGGAACAAGAATCCACTGATCATATATTGGAAACACAGGTCAAGGTCACTCACCATCAAAGGATCCATCTTTATCAGGTTGTCAAGGCAGGGAAACTCCTACATCAAGGAAAGAGGCTCACCCGGGGCCAAATTCAACAAAAATTTCCTCATTTGATGGGGGAACTCAACGTAATGGGGACCATTTCTTCCTAAGGGGGGATGCTTGTTCTAGGTGGATATTGGTGGCCACCCACCTATTCCAACTGGATCTTCTTGACAATTTTTAGTTCAACACATTATTTTGTACTTCTTTGTAATTGTGGGTCCTACACTTCTCGGGCTATCTGAATTCCTACACATAATCCAGGAGGAGACTGGTGGCCTCCCACCTAATCCAACTATCTTATTTTGGATGTTTTCATGTCAACACATATTTTTGTACTTCCAAGGTCGTTTTGGGGCCCTAAACAATGCTTTTTTTTGCTTTCCACAGCCAAACTATAGACAGAGTTAGAGTTTGATGGTGTAATGTGTAGTTCTCAAAAGTACATTTCCAATAGGCTATCATGCACCTAAAACAGAGGTTGTATGAAAAGGTTACAACCCCAGGAAGTTGAGGTACCAACTTACCCATATGGGGCCACATGAATTTTGGTGTTTCACCTCCTAGGGATAGGTTTTTGGATGTATAGGGTTTTGGAATTCACAAGTAATATTAAAAAGGCTTATGGAGCTTCATTGTAATCATTCTGCTCAGATAGATGCATGTAGTAGCCACGTCTCTTCTTAGAGATAACTACCACAATCCGAGCAAGTTGTTTCAATTCTACAGTTTTACAGTTTCAACCTATTTCATTTATTCAATAGAAAATATTGTTCACTGGATATCTATGTTTTTCTCCATATCTTTGTCTTTATTGTATTCAATTTGTTAATCATTTTTTCCCTCTCCTAAATCCAGATCAATTCGAGAATTTGAGATAGAAATCCATGATAGTAAAGGAATACACTGAATAATTCTATTGATTTATCATCAGGGCAGGTCACATAGACGAGGATGTTGAGAAAGTAGCCAAATATATAAATGGCTTGAGATATTAAATACAAGAAAATATTATCCTTTTGTCACCGAGGATAGTAGAATATGCCGACCAAGAATCCTTAAAGGCCCAAGAAAATATGGCTAGAAATCAAATCCAAAATAACATAGGAAGGATTCCAGGAAGAGGAAAGGGATCATCCAACATAGGAATATTTTTGGATTTAAATAAAGAAGAAGGAAGTTCAAGCAGATAGTCACCTAGAGGAGGAGAGTCAAGGGGAAACATATTATTCTTAAGAGGCAGAGGCCAATGTAGAGAAATAAGGTGTTATACCTATGGAAAAACAAGAAATATGTGTTGGGATTGTCCCGAAAAAAGAGTTAGAAAACAAAATAGGAGCTCATATTTAAGAGGATAAGGAAGACACAATGAATGCCGAGGTAAAACAATAAACTCTTAATATGGGTGAATCATTACTATTGAAAAGAGTTTTGATTAGAGCATAAAATTAAACTCATGAACTAGCATAAAGAAAAAGTTTATTTAGGAGATTGTGAAAATCAAGGGGGAAATGTTGCAAGCTGGTCATTGATATTGGTAGCACAAAAAACATGGTTTCTACAGAAATGGTGGAGAAATTGGGATAGTAGAGAATGGAACATCCTTCTCCATACAAAGTATCTTGGTTGCATAAAGGACATCAAATTCTGGTAAGTGAATAGTGTAAGGAAGAAATTCATGGTGTTGGTTACAAGGATGAAATATTATGTGATATAATTCCAATGGATGTCTATCATATCCTATTGGGAAGACCATGGTAGTATGATAGGAAATTTGTTCATGATGGAAAAAGGAACACCTATACTCTTGAAAAGGATGGACACAACCATGTGTTATTGCCAATGAAAGATGAAGGAGATAAAGAAGAAGCTGGTACAAGTGTGTTGTTGATGAGTGGAAAGGATTTTTTGCAGGAAATCAAGAAAGAAGAGGAGGTGCAATTTTCTTTGATTGGTAATCCTAGAGTAGTACTTACCAATACAAATTTAAATGATTTACCTACTGAAATTCAAGTGTCATTAGATGAGTTTACTGATATCATTGTTGATGAGTGATCCATATTATTTTTGGAACAAAATGAAAGAAGAGAAATTACAATGAAATACTCATGAAAATTTCCAGAAACAGAGAAATACAAAAATACTTGATTTCTATTAATGAAATAATTGTAAAGAGACTATAAAAATATACAGTGCAACACTGACTAGAATGGTGGAAGATTTATCTCCGAGAAGAGATGTGACGGCTATGCTCATTCAAAAGAATATGATTACAATGAGGATTTGAAATCATTTTTATGATAAACATGAATGAAAAAACCCTAGACATCCAAAAAACCTAACACTAGGAGATGAAACACCAAAAGTCATGTGGGCCTCGTTTGGGTAAGTTAGTAGATTAACTTCTTGGGGTCATAACTTTTGCATACAATCTTTGTTTTAGGTACGTGATATCCCATTGGAAGGGCCTTTTTAAGAAATACTCATTATGTCGTCAAAATAATACTATGTCTACAGTTTGACTGTGGCATGCCAAAAGAACAAGTTTAGGGCCCCAAAATGGTCCTAGAAGTACAAAAATATGTTCAAAGTTCCAAAATAATCTAGTTGGATTAGGTGGGTGGGCACCGGTATCCACCTGGAATATGTGTAGGGCTTCATACAACCCTAAAAGTTTAGAACCCACAATTACAAAGAATCATAGAAGAACGTGTTGAACTAAAAAATAACAAGAGGAGCTAGTTGGAATAAGTGGGTCACCACCAATATCCACCTCAATCAGTCCTCCCCCTTTAGGAAGAAATGGTCTCCATTGCGTTGAGTGCACAAGGAAGAGGGGAAAGCATTTTTTGAATCTGAATCTTGGTGAGTTGCATGCCTTGTTAGAGAAGTTGTTTTGCTTGGTTTGTGGAAGACTATCACAAACCTATTGTTGGTGGGGTTGAATCTATTCCACCAACATTTTGTCTCTAGATTTGACGGGGCATTGTGTAGGCACCATTGTAGGTGAAGAAATAATATCTTCTTTCTCTTAATAAATTGGTTTTTGTTGGATAGAAGGTGTTAAGGTTGCAATGGTTGTAGTGGTCTTTTGTGCATCCTTTGAACAAACTTTCAAGAAGATGAATTTGCTAGTATGAGATATTACCTTGCGACAATGTTTGGGTGGATTAGTAGTCCAAACTACCTTTGGTATCCTATAAAGCTGACCACCCAGAGTAATAATGACACTACGGGGTCTAGACTCATCGACATAATGATGTTTCCACATATATGGTTGGCCCAAAAAAACATCACATACATCAATAGGGAAAACATCACACACTACCTCATCCTTGAAGGGTTGGATGCCATAGGACATGTGACACTACTGGCTAACACGAAGATCTTGTCCCTGGTGAAGCCACCCGATGTTGTATGGATGTGGGTGTGGTGTTGTCGACAACCACAACTGTTTGACGACCTTAGCTAAGATGAATTTATTATGGTTGTTGTTATCAAAAATGAAATACAATGGGGTCCCCTTCACCCACATCTATGAATGGAAGAGGTTCCCGCCCTCTTTAGGATCTACTTGTTCTTTTGGTTGAATTGTTGCGGTTGCGACAGTAGCAGTGGGGTGTGTGTTGATCATATGTCTAGTTTCAATATTTTTTGGATCAGATTATGAATCATGGTTCGGATCTGTGTCTTTAACCTCGACCACCAATGACTATTTAGAGAGACATTTATCGGTGTTGTGCTAGAGAATTTTGTGGAAGTCACACCACTTCCCAGTGTCATTCTTCATCTTTCCATTACCCATCTTCTCCTATGTCTTGGATTGTTTGTCTAGAGTCTCTTATTTAGGGTTGTATTTACCATGCTTTGGTTGTTGCAGATTTGCAGAACTAAATTCCCATTTATTCTGCTGCCTAAATTTATTCTTTATTTTGATAGCATATCGATAGGAAACTCCCAATGATGAGATGTTTAGTAAATCCATTTTGGTTTGGATCTACCTATGAAGAGCCCCACAATATTTCAGAACTAGATGTCACTCACAGTATTTGATACCCATCTTGGTGCGTAAGATATGGAAAGTATTTTTCAACTCCAACACTCTTTTCCTCTTCTCTTTCCGCAGTGTGGTCCATCTCATGTACTGGTATTCATAGTTATCAAAATGATAGTAGTATTCCTTGACCGCATCCACAAAAAAATCCCAAGTGGGCTCGACCTCATATATTCCAGATTCCTCTGTCGAACTTTTCTCCCATTAAGTTTCACACTAATGTTTGACATGGGGGAGAGCCTTGAGGAGTGAGAAGGTGATATTTCCTTGTTTGAAACAATTTGAATATATAAATAACCTCCTAATGGATTTAATCATTTTTCTACGACATCTGCATCTATCTTGCCTTAAAATATGGGAATATCAAAATTAAATTGTACCTTGAAGGGAGAGGTTCCTCCAAAAGGGCCACTTGATAAAGATGCGGCTGATGCTATCGATAGGTGTTGAAGTATGTGTGCAAAATTCTCCGTCATTTCATCCCTTTGTCGCGTGAGAGATTTCTCAAGCAACGGGATAATAGAATATTCTACTCTGTTGTTTTTCTTTTCTGCTTCCATCGAGGGTTTCTTGGGCATGCGAGAGTGATTTTCCTCAAGAGATACAAGATCGAGACCCAACTAGCTATACTCGTACCTCATCAAAAACATGCGATGAAAAACGATCAGGAGAATCCTGCTCTAATACCACTAATATCGATTATTTTCAGAACAAAATGAAAGAAGAGAAATTACAATGCAATACCCGTGAAAATTTCTAGAAATAGAGAAATACAAAAATACTTGATTTCTATTAATGAAATAATTGTAAAAAGACTGTAAAAATACAGAGTGCAAGACGGTGGCAACTTTATCTTTGAGAAGAGAATTGATGGCTACACTCATTCGTAAGAACATGATTACAATGAGGCTCTGGAATCCTTTTTATGATACACATGAATTTCAAAACCCTCGACATCCAAAAACCTAACCCTAGGAGTTGAAATGAAAAAATCCATGTGGGCCCCATTTGGGTAATTTAGTACATTAACTTCCCGAGGTTGAAAATATTGCATATGATCTCCATTTTATGCGTGTGATATCCCGTTGGAAAGGTATTTTCGGAAACTAAGCATTATGCCATCAAAATCTGACTGTGTCTACAATTTGACTATGGCACACCAAAAACACACTGCTTAGGGCCCCAAAATGACCTTGGAAGTACAAAAAGATGTGTTTACATGAAAACTTCCAAAATAATCCAGTTGGATTAGGTGGGAAGCCACCAATCTCCACCTGGAATATGTGTAGGGATTCATACAACCCCAGAAATGTAGAACCCACAATTACAAATAAGTAACTAAAAACGTGTTGAACTAAAAACTAACAAGAGGAGCCAGTTGCAATATGTGGGTGGCCACCAATATCCACCTGGATAAATTAGTTTCCTAATGCGTTACCACCCATAAGAAGAATTATCCATCACATAGAATTGATCCTAGGAGCAAGCTTGCCAAAAAAATAGGCCTACAGGATGACAACAAAAGAGAATGAAAAAATCATAAATAAGATTCAAGAGTTGTTAGACAAGGGACTGATCAGAGAAAGTTTAAGCCCTTGTCATGTTCCTATTGTTGGACTAATTATGGGCTGACCCGGGTTCTACCTTAGTTCTCCAACAAAACCCTTATCCCCATCGGCCCTTATGGTAGGCCATAAGGCTACGCCATGCACAGAGTGCACATCGCAATCTCACCCAAGATGGTTTATGGGGGACTGTAGGAATAATATGTCTATAGTCATGGAAGGGATGGGGGGATGTCCTTTCTTACTTATTATTACTTATTTCTACTTAACCATGCATTCTATTCTACTATTCATCATATCCATACATTCATTCATTTGCATATTTAATCCAGTTCACGTTGTCAATAGATAATCCATTCAATTATAGAACCATTCAATGTTAGCTGCATAATTAATAACACATGAAATAACATTGGACACATGGGTTTATCGCGGTTCACCCCCCCAGAGCTACGCCCACCAAGATCTTCTTCTTATTTATTCTTATTGATAAAAAAGGGTGCTACGTTCATTACATCATAGTAAAGAGTAGTGAGGTGGACCATGATCGCACCAATATCCATATCTTGTGACCTAAACCTCGACTACTTCGACCTCATCCAATATCTACAGCTCTCAACTACTTCGACTTCCAATCCCAAAAACTCCAAAATAGGTCCTCCAAAATAGACTTGTCACACTAACTCTCTAACAATCAAATCTTAGATAATTGTCATCTCTTTTTAATATACCTCATACCCCTTATTTATATTACAAAAATGGATTAAAAACCATTACAATCCATCTCAAAAGCCTAATCCTAACTAGGCTAGGTTTGTCTACATTTACGTTGTATTTCCACAAATCCTGTCGCGCACGCTACGTTTCCTCAAAATGTGGTGCGTTATTATTCCTCGCTTGTTGTGATTTTATCAAACGTGCCTACTCCAATAGGCCCCCAACACTAACATGTGGCTTGTCCCAAGCCACTTATTCTTAATACACTCTCTATAGCGCTACCTCCAGCGAATGAAACTTATTTTCTAATTTTGTCACTTTTTCCTTGGCCTCTGCACTCTTCCATGCTACTGTCTCCAAACCATGTGATTTTTATGTGCTCTATCATCACTTCTCTACTTTCTGTGAGCACCTGTTCCCATTTTTCCTTCTTTGTTTGGAGCTCATATATCATTCCTTTCGCTTGTTGTTAGAATGGCTCCAACTGAGCATGCCTTTCTTGTTTATGCCCATGCACAGTCTTTACTTCTGCCTGCAAGTTTTCCAGTTCCCACGTTGCCTTCATTCTAAAGGATATGTCCATGGTTTTCTATATTTTGTTTAAGTCTTGAACCACCATGTTCAATTTTTCCTCCTTTTGCTCCAACTGTTGGATCATTTTGTCCTCTTCTAGGCTTGTCCAAATCTATGCAGTCTTTTTATACAGTTTTTCCAATTCTTTAAACTCCTGTGATATACTCTCTACATGCGTAGTAGCCTCTTTCTCTCTCTTATCTCACACTTATGGAGGTGTGCTCAGAGTTAATTTCTCTATTAACTCTGCTATTTCTTACTTGTATCTCTCCATGGCATGCACAATTTGTTGTATATTCTCTTTTGTTGGAACTTCATGTGCATGTGCACACTTAGGTATACTCATGTATACCTCTGTGAGATTCTTATCTAAATTTTTTGTGCACTGCTTCTCTTCCTCCTTTTCCAGCATTATTTTTTCACATGTCACTTGTAGAATCCTCTTCACTTCATGGTCGATTGCTAGATTGGTGGCATATTCCCTATCTCTGGACTATAGTTCTTGCATTATACTCTCTAGTATTCCATATAACGCCTTTGTGGGTATTTTCACGAGGAACAACTCCATATGATCCACATACTTTATTGGTCTCTACATTGTATGTTCATCCATATCCAACATGTATTTTGTGACATTGAATCTGTAACTATTGACTACTATTTTATTCATAGTCTCTTCCTTCTCCTTCTATGTTGATGTTTCTTGTTAGTTCTTTGTATGTTTCATTTTTGGGTGATGTGTTGTATTTATTTGTAGTCTCTATAAAATGTTGTGTAATTATACTAATTTTTCCATGATATCCTCCTTTTGTGCCTCTGTTGCGCATACTACATCCTCTCCTCTGTCTTGGACTATGTCTGCTACCAACTTGGCATCATCCTCTTTGATAGTGATAGTTGGAGGATTTTTATGATACTTCCACTTTTTCCTGATTTCTTCCTCCTGTGTTCATGTTCTCTTCTTAGTTGGGGTTTAGGTTTGTGCCCCATTTTTATTCTTTATTGTTTCCCCATATTTTTCTTTCTGCAGATGAGAACTATCCTTCTTGCCATCTCCTTTGAATTCTATCCTTGATATTGTCTCTTTCTTTCTAGTATTTTTTCTAGTTGCCTTGCTTCCTGAATCTTAGTCGCACTCTGAAGCCTTCCTTGTATTATCTGTTGGACTCCTTGTTTTATTGGATGTTCCTTCTTCTATTGGATCTTTAGGATTTGTCCATTTATTTTGTGTTTTTGGAACCTTCTAATACACAGGCCAGTCTTGAATGATCCAATCCACTTCTTCGCATTTTTTACAATAGCTCATTTCCAACCACTTCTTCTTTTGATCCCTTGTGGCCTGGATC
>SNQJ01S0003143.1:0-21115 GCA_010110895.2 Picea sitchensis | reverse complement strand
CAAATATTTTATACAAGAGGGTTCTTCGAGCTCTTCCCTCCAACTACTCTAAAGCTATCCTATCGAATTAAAAGCTAGATCAACTACTGATATTTATTACAATAAATATTTGTGACAGAGAGATCAGATCGAACACATCAAATCTATACTACACTAAGCTACATTAAAATAAAATACGTTCTCCAATGTCTTCATGAACCATCCATCTCTATAACATTTAATATGTTCTTTAATTACAATGCTTTTCAAAAGATTTGCATGATACACTCTCTTCAAAATTTAAATTTCTTCAAAATGTGCACTGGTGCGCCTACCTGTCTTCCGCTTGTGCTTTTCTGGTGATGCTCTTGCATCACTTTACATAAATCAAGTGTGAATTAAAAATAATATGACATAGCAAAGATCTATATTTTTATATATAAATCCATTACAGGTTTCATTGCATTCTTTAAAATACACAAAGGTTACTACGAAGTTTAACCAGTACAATGTAAAGAGGAATTTTTATCACATCGTATCGAAATGGATAAATTACAGAGGCTAATTTCCAAGAATAATTATAGAGGAGCACTCACAGTAAGTATTTATACAAAGAATAATATCTGAGAAGCAATTATAGAGAAGCACTTGCAATGAGTATTTACAAAGAAGTAATGAAAGTAAGTATTTCTTACATAGAGAAGTAATTATAGTAAGTATTTATTTACAATTTCTAATTGTCGAGAATATTTACAAATACATAAAATACTACAACCTATGTGCATGAATTATTCCTGAAAAAACTTAATTTTTTGTTAAAGCATGACAGTGAAAAAACGCAAAAACCCTTGCAAAACCCAATCATTGTGCATACAACATGAAGATATTTTGAATGAATGTGGGTTATAGTGCTCATTCAAAGAAATAACGAGAATACCCATTAAAGTAGCATACATGGTATTCGATATGAATTTCCATTTATTAAAAAAAAAACGTTATGCGAGGGATTTTAAATAATACAATATGCATGGTTCAGAGACAAAGCTAGAAATTAAGAGAATAAAACTATCAAGGCTTCCTTGTGTAGCAGAAGGGTCCCCTAACAAATGGAACAAATATATCTCTTAAATAATTACAGACGACAACGAACACATGTTAAGGAAGTTAGACCATCGACGTTTCTCACAGAATCAGTAGTCTTACCATAGGGTAACTACATGAGACGTTTGTGTTTTTACACAGGAATAGGGATACAAACAACACCGAGGGTCACGTTTCAGAACAAGAGAAATAATAATAGAACTCAGATAAATATTTTGACTGGCAGTCCGAGAGATTAGATATCAAAGGGTTTTGGACTGATTTTCACCATAGTTAATTTAAAGGAAAACCATCTATGCCGAGATTCAAGAACAAAAATAATTACTTACAAAACCTGATGAAATCATATTGCATTCTGTCCAGACCTAAGCCAGGTGTGGTAAGAACTTAAAATGGGTAACTGTACAATTGAACGCTACTATTACTTACAGTATAAGTTTTATCCATGGGCTCTAAAACTTCGAAAGGAACTCAGATTGCTACGAAAGTAATGTTTAAATGCGCACAGAGAAACAAAGCACAATACCAGAAGACTCTTCCAAAAATAATTGTATTTAACACACAAAGATCATACCTGGTCATAAGAAACCACGTCGATTTTTCCTACGGGCATGATGCTTCACCTAACTACACTAGGGCCAAACCATACAGAGTATTCAGGTCACGAAGAATAACACTGTGGAGGGAAGCCTAGTGAAACAAGGAAAGGTTCGAAATGCAGTGAGTGTAATGGTGCCTCGAGCACATCGCTCGTAGTGGGAGAAATGACAGAGTATGATGTCAGTTACCATGTGAAATCTGAGAAGTGGAGGGATGATAGTGGCCAGGGGTCTGAGGTGTCAGAGCTCGTAGGTATAGGGTAAGTAAATAACGTATGACACATATTCCTACACCTTAAATGCAACAATGACAATTGTCGGCTTCTAGCATATATTTTAGTTTCCCTCCACCCTATGCATTAAAGGGATACCTTACCTTGACATACGTGGAGTTATTAACATAGTTTAATAGTGGTATTATCGTATGCCTGGTTGATGTAACATATTTTTATTAAACAACATGTTATCGTATGCATGATATAATCCTAGCGGGATTATGCCATGGAGTCTTTTAAGACCCTGTTTAAGTATGCCTCTTTGTCTGAAATCTAAATAAATATTAGTGGGGAGAACCCTTATGTACAAACAAGAATAACTTAAAAGATATGAGATTATATTGTCATGGTCAGGATTTATCCCTCCTAGCATAAAAACAATACAAGTTTGATAGGGTTCTTCTCTTCCTAGTCTAGAAATAAATAATGAATGGAGGAACTTTTATGTACTATAAAATAGAGAAAGAACAATATGTTTTATGGGTAGAGTGTTAGTCCTCTTATGGACAATTTGGATTAACATTTTAGAAGTTAAATCAAAGTAATTTGTTGGAAAAGGATTTGATTGAAAGACATTAGTCGAGTCTAAGTTGTCTTTGTCAAATAGACTTCAGTTTCTCCCCTTCAACATTTTTTTTTATTATTTTAGCAATTTTGGGGGTACATTACATACCTCCTCCAAAGCCTACTCCTCCATGGGATCCTCCTATGAATCCTCCTTTGTTTCCCTGATATCTTTGTGTGGTGTGTTACACTAAGGTTCTTGATTATACTGTGGATGAAGGTTATTGTATTTTTGTGGTGTTTTTCACTGTTGTGTAGTGTTATACTATTGTTTCCCTTGAAATTGTTACGCATTATACTCTGGTTGTGCTATAAATTGTTGCGTGGGATTGTATTTTGGTTGTTGCGTAGTGTTATACTACATTTGTTGTGTATATTGTCTCGTTACATGTTCATCCTGCACCCTGTATGTATCTGTAATCCTTTCTTTCATCATCTCCAAGGTTCTCCAGTCTTTTTCTTCATGTCCAAATGACTTACGAAAGTTTCAATATGTACTCTTTGGAATTGTTTGGTATTTCTGCATCAAGGGGAAATTATAGGGATAATTCCCATGTGTTGTGAAAATCTCACACCATGGTTCTCCTGGGGCCAAAGGGTTTGGCATACCCACTCCAATATAATGTGACAATAATGGACACTCATTTTTGTGATGACCTTCTGTCTTAAACATTGTACACCAGACATATTCTCTTTTCTCTTTTCCTTTGTTTTGATTTAACTAGAATGTTAAGTTCTTCATATCTTGCTTCAACTCTTCCATAGTTGGATCTATATGCTTGTATTGGTTTTCCTCTAGGCATAAGGCTACCTGCAAGGCCTCACCCTGAATTTGGAATTTATGTTGTCTCAAAGGATACTTCAAGTTTGGCAACAAAGAATTAACAAACAAATGATTATGTTGTGTATCAATAATAGTGTACTTTAACTTAACTTTTAACCTCTTGAATTTATGGTCCACTTCCGAGAATGATTCTCCTAGTTTCTCATTGATATCTATCATTTCATTCATAAACTTATTTTCTAAACTTGGCTTCTGAAATTCATCTATTAACTTCCTCTTCAAATCTGCTACAGTTGTAGGTGTTCATGTTGGGTTATTTGTTCAGAGACCCATGTACCAATCTAATGCGCGGTCCTGAAAAGTGATTACTAATTGTGCAACCTTTGTATCATCATCTTTAATATGTTTTGTTGCCCATATCTTCTCACAGATGAACTATTTTTTTCCTGGGTAATCTGACCTATCTCCTCAGAACTTTGGTAACCCGATGGTTGGATCTTGTCCTGCAATGGTGAAATTTTCTGAACTACCACCTTTGTGTGATGTAGATACTTCACTACTGCTTTCACTTCTGCTACTGGACTCAGGTATTGGAAAAAATCTTCTACCACAAATCAGTTGTTGGTTAACTATTTTCTCTTCTTCAGTTGTGTTAGTCGCACATGGGGTTGTGGGTTCCACACTAATTTGGATCTGGAATGGAGAGCCTTCTTCTATGTCAGATCCATGACCTCTGGTTTTCCTCTCATATGTGGCACACAAGATATCCTCAATTTTACTCGTGGTGCGGAGATCCTCTATCTCTTCCTCATCGTTGTCCAATCCCTCTCGCTCCGCTACAACCCTCTTCTTATTATTCATCCTATGCTGGTAGGTCCATCTGATGCACGTCATACCTGCATTTCTTATGATTTCCCTGGTCTGTTCATCATCCATCATGTTCAGGTCCATTTTCTCCTTCTTCTGGATACTTTCCACGGCCTTCTCCATTTCTAAGATCCTCCTTAGTGCTTCCCCCAACTCCCCCATGCGCACAGAGTGATATAGTTGTCTAATTCCAGGGTCATCATGTCTTTATCATGTAATAACATATTGATCGACGTGTAAAGAGACCTAATATACCTCCCTCTAGGTCTCTTCAAGAAATATTACTCTGCAATAGTGTATGAATTCACTATATCAACTGCAAACTCAGTGATAAACCCCACAGTAATGTTTTCTAACCAGAAATCCATTGCGCGTGTGAATTTATTATTAACTCTTTCCAACCACGTGATGTTTTCAACAGTCCACACTACTGGTTTAATCAGATTAGTTGGATGTGTATCGTTCAACATTAACAACCATTATTGTAATAGCTGTGGAAAGAAACGAAAAATATGTTTCATGCAAATCAGTAAACACATACCTCTGCAGGTACTGGCATGATGTATACATGAAACCCTTATTTTCTTTATGTGCAAAATCCAACTGCTTTGTCTCTAACCATCTTTCAATATCTTTCTTTGTAGGATTCCATGTCCTAAACATCCCTTTCTACCACTACATATTCTTCACCGAACCCCTTCCTGGATCTCCTTCTCACTTCTAGCCAACAACGAAACCATTTGTTAGACTTATGGCCTGACATGGGTTCTACCTTAGTTCTCCAACAAAACCCTTAGCACCATCGACCCTTCTGGTAAGCCAAAAGGATACACTGTGAAAAGAGTGCACAATACATTCTCACCCGAGATGGTTTATGGGGGATGATAGGATGCAAATGTCTGCATTCATGGAAGGGATTGCGAGATGTTCTTTATTACTTCTTATTACTTATTTTTACTTAACCATGCATTATATTCTACTATTCATTAGATACATTCATTCATTCATTTGCATATTTAATCTAGTGTGCATTGTAAATAGATCATCCATTCATCTATCTAACCATTCAATCTTAACTGCAAAATTAATAACAAATGAAAACACATTGCACACATGGTTTTACCTAGGTTCACCCCCCAGGGCTACATCCACAAATATCTTCAACTTATTTATTATTATTCATTAAAAATGGCACTTCACGCATTACATTTTAGTAAAGAGTAGTGAGGCAAAACAAGATCGCACCAAGCTCCACAAATTGCGACCTAACCCTCAGCTACTTCGACCTCATATGAGCTCTAGAACTCTCAAAATAGACTTCCAACCCTAAAAAATCCAAAAGAGGTCCTCCAAAATAGACTTTTCCCACTAACTCTCTAACAATCAAATCTTAGATAATTATCCTCTTTTTCTAATCTACCTCATACCCCTTATTTATATTAAAAAATGGGTTAGAATCCCTTACAATCCTTCTCAAAACCCTAACCCTAACTCAGCTATGTTTGTCTACATTTGTGTCGTATTTCTACAAATCCTACCACGTGCACTTCTTTTCCTCAAAATGTGGTGCGTTGTTTTTTCTTGCTTGCTACGATGTTGTCAGACATGCCTACTCCAACACCTATTTTTTTTAGTCCAAAGAAGGATGGATACTAGAGAATGTGTACTCACTCCAGAGCGATAAATAAGATAAAAATCATGTGCATATTTCATTTACCTCGTATTGATGACTTAATGGATTGTTTTAGTGGGGAAAATTATTTTTCAAAAATTGATTTAAAGAGTGGATATCATCAGATTATAATGAGAGAGGGATATGAGTGGAAGACATCCTTTAAAACCAATGATGGTTTGTATGAATGGCTTGTCATTCATTTTGGATTTACAATACACCTAGTACATTCATGAGGCTCATGAATGAAGTTCGCAAGTATTTCATTGGAAAATTTCTAATTGTGTATCTAAATGATATTCTTTTTTACAATGAAACAAAGGAAGAACATTTAAAGTTTCTGAACATTGTAATCTCTTAAGAGAGATTGAAGATGGATTCAAAAAAGATGAAAGCTATCAAAGAATGACCTTCTCCAAAGACTATTTATGAGGTAAGAAGTTTTCATGGATTAAAAAATTTCTACATGAAATTTATTAGAAATTTCAATCAAATATGTGCTCTAATAATTGAAAGTATTAAAAAGGAACATCAACCATTCAAGTGGACAACAACACTTAAAAATGGTTCATATTGTTAAAAAGAGAAAATCATTGGAAAAAAAAAATTGGGTTCTTCCCAATTTTCGTAAACCTTTCCAAATCAAATGTGATACAAGTAATTGATACATTGGGACACACATAAAATAATTATAAACCATGAAAGAATACATAAAAGTAAATCATTTAAGTCACACACTAAAACAATGTATGAGAAAAAAATCAATGACACGCCACCCATTTGAAATAGAAAGGTAAAACTTCAAAATTTTATTTTATTAAAATAAATGATATTATTATTTTTATCTTAAAATATAAATATTACAAATAATTATTTACATATGTCATAATAATATTAAGGTTCATTACACAACACACAACCAAAGTTTGGTCAAATTTTATATTATTAAAATAAATGATATCAATATTTTTATTTTAAAATATATAAATATTAAAAAATAATAAAATAAATTATTTACATATATCATAATAATATTAAGGGTTTTTTTAGATAACACATAACAAGTTGGTATTTTTCATTTTAAAAAATATTTGTACATTAGTTGATACTTTTTGTTGGACTACTATTGTCCTCGGACCAAAACCCGCAAATGTAAGTAGTCACCACTATCATCGGAAGATACACACGAGAAAAAGTTAACCTATGTCACGAAACTCGCAAAAAAAAGTTGAACCCAATATCCAATATTTTTTTAGTAACAAGAGTCTTCCACAAAGTAACAACAAGGGAAAATGAAGAACTATCAAATATATGCAAAGGATTAATGAAACATTTTATTAGGCTTTCTACCTTCTAAGAAAGATAAACCCCTAAACCCCAATTACCTCACTACGCAAAAAGTTAGTGCTTTTCAATCGCAAGTGTCTTCCATATTAACCTTTTATGATTGGAAAAGGATTATAAGTTTTAAGGAGAAAGATATAACAAAGCGGGAATCACCTTCTATGATTGGAAAATGATAAGAAGTTTTAAAAAGAAAGTGATAACAAATAGGAATGACCTTCTATGGTTCGAAAGGGAATGAGGGGTCTATCATGCATGTAAAGGATTGGAGAAAGGGGAATGAGGAGTTTATCAAATAGATGCAAAGGATTAGAGAATACATTTTATTAAGGCTGGGACATTTGAAGGAAGGAAAAAACAGCGAGAGTTTGTGGAACTTTAACGGATATATTATTAACCTGATAAGAATAGAATAACTTCCATTATAACAAAGGACATTTATTATGTCGAGTGGTGTATACTTATTGAATTGAAAATTATAACCTTNGAAGGAAGGAAAAAACAGCGAGAGTTTGTGGAACTTTAACGGATATATTATTAACCTGATAAGAATAGAATAACTTCCATTATAACAAAGGACATTTATTATGTCGAGTGGTGTATACTTATTGAATTGAAAATTATAACCTTGCCCATTTTATGTCTGATTAACATGGATAATGGATTATACATTAATCTGATTAACGTACTTGTCACATATAAATTATTACAAGCTAAAAGATGAGCGTTCATCAACCAAGGGTTAAGTGGCTGGGATAGTGGTAAAAGATGAGCGTTCATCAACCAAGGGTTAAGAGGGTTAAGTGGCTGGGATAGTGGTAACCATCTTGTTACTTACAAGAAATATTACCACGAAGCTCAACAGTTTTATAGTGGATTAGTATTGGAAGGAACAAGGGTGAATTTTTTGGAACAAAGTGATAATAGTAGTCTAAAGGTTAGATTTTTTGGAGTTTTTACAAGTATAATTTTAGATCAATTTTTACTGAAATTCGANGAAGCTCAACAGTTTTATAGTGGATTAGTATTGGAAGGAACAAGGGTGAATTTTTTGGAACAAAGTGATAATAGTAGTCTAAAGGTTAGATTTTTTGGAGTTTTTACAAGTATAATTTTAGATCAATTTTTACTGAAATTCGATCAAAATTTGTTGGAACTCAAGATTTGAGTGATTAAATCTGTATAATTCAAGTGCTTTTATAATTTTTCAGGGTGCTGAATCTATTTTTACATTTCAAATTACAACTTAAACAAACAAGTGTGATTTCACCAAAATCTGTTTAACCAAATTTTTATAGAATTTTTTTTTTAAAATCTAATATTTAGAAAACACCCAAAGTGATTTATTGAGTTCAAAATTCCTCATATATAGAGAACAATGCAAATATGATAGCTTTATGTACAAATCTCTTAGGGCATTGGTAATAAGAGGCAAAGATATCAGAGTTCAAAAACCGCTGAAAATGTGAAGCTATTCATACTCGGTGTGAGAAGGAAAAATGGAAGTCATAGCATGTCCCTCTCGCTTTTACATTATTATCGCCATCCTTCTTATGGAGGGAAGTCGAAATCAAATACTGATCAATCTCGCTTTGGATTGGATTACTAACATGCCATTTCCATGTTTCCAGATGGATGCTATAACAGAAGTTACCAGGCTCCATCAATACCACCAAGTGCTGGAGCACGAATATAAGTACGAATTGCTTCTTATAGCCTTAGTATACAAGAATAAGCCGTTACATGCACTAACAGTATAGTTTCTCGATCAAAATTGTTCTTCCAGGCAAATGAGCGGTGAGAACCTTGGGGGCATTAACTTAGGAGAATTACAAGAGCTTCAAGACCATCTGGAGCTCGGGCTAAAACGGGTTCAATTGAGGCAGGTAACGAAATTGAAATTGAAGTTGAAAGCGAACTAGTTATCTTTATATTTTTCAACTAACAATATTGGGCCTCGTTGTCGCCGTTGGATTTGTTGGTTTTGAGTGCAGTGTGAACTACATACCAAAAAAATGGCCGAGATTCAGTCGAAAGTAAGTGTTCTACTGTAGCACCTACTCTGGGTATTATTCATTTTGTTCAAGTTGTTTACAATATATAACTAATGCAATTTAGGTTTTCTCCGTTTGGGAACCAAATCTTTTTTACAATGTTCAATTTGTTTAGAATATATAATTAAATACAATTTAGATTTATACGGTAGAGATTCCATTCTGTTTTAATGAGAAAAATATATATAGAATAGAAGTGGGTTAATTTTGGAGCAATTTTTTCTTTAGATTTGGGTAAGTTTATCGTTGTCTGTTTTTAAATTTTTGGTTAATTTAGAGCTGTGCATATTACATAGTATGTAATATGCATATTATATACTATGATCGATTTTCTGAGTATCTGGATTGGTTTAAAATGAAACAAAACTTTTGGAGTAAGGTTTTGATTCAGAGTAATGGTGGCCAAATTTCCAACTTAAACTACCCTTAAAATTTAAAATCTGGCCAAATTCAATCCCATTCTTTTTTCTTTTTTGAAGAAAAAGGAGATCTGTTTGCTCCAAGTTAGCTTACTCCGATGCAATTTACGAGGAATAATATCGGGAGTTTTTTACTACTCATTTGATCCATTTGTCCGCAAAGAGTATAATATTCTATTCCTCCATGTGATCATAATGACAAAAGTACTGTAATTCTTAGATAAAACGACTTATGAAAATTGGGTGCACTGATTACTGTGGGCAGGGCTTGGAACTAGTCGAAGAACATATTATGCTCAGACAGCAGGCATGTTATATCCGAACACTTTTATTTTTACATGCACACAAGTAATGCTACTGTATTTGTTGATAATATAACTTCTTTTGATTACAGTTAAAAGCATTTTTTGAACGAGAAGAAGCTCCTGATGAGGCAACAAGCCAACTTGAAACGCTGCCACAATATAAATTTCTGTGAGAAGGAAGATCTAGATGAGGATGAAAACAAATAAACCAATGACTTCATTTATTGTAACTTATGCAGAGATGATTATTATCGTTGATGTTGTCGTTCTTGATACAAAACAGAGGGTTTGTATTTGAGATAAAGAACACATCTAATTTTAATGGAAGCATTGGACTTCATCCATTATTTTAATAAATTCATTTACGAAGTTATTTCAGCTAAACTAAGTCTCTCAATATATATGGGACAAAGAGAAATTACATGTTATACAGTTGCTCCTAGTTCTGCATAAACTAAATTGTGTTTTTTTTATGGACTACGATATATTTATGGGCTCATGTTGATAGTATAAGAAAAGAGTACGCCTAGTATCAAATCTGGGATGTGATCAAGCTCAAAGGAAATAGGTTTGTCCTGCATACTAAAAGGAAGAAAAACCAGAATTTTTTTCAAGCAAAGTTGGCCATCTTTGATATTTGAAAATTTATGCAAGCAAAAACTTTGTCATGGGATAATCATCAAAGGAAATCCCTTCAATGGGTTGCGTAACGAAGTTCTCAGTCCTTATTTCCAGATGTTGTGGATGGATAAACAACCGAAAGGAGTCATATTTGCCTTAGTTGCTACGCATTAGAGTAAAGGTAACGAGTATGAAGGCCAAAATTAGAAATACGATTACATGGATTAAAGGCCAAGAGCCAAGAACTATTGTGTTTAGGAATGTCCACGAGGCAGTTACTGATTTTCAGTCTTCTTTTCCATTTTCCTTATGAAATCGTTAAAATAAAAAGAAACTCTTCTGAGGTTGAGATATTTGTAAAATGCTTGTTTTATGGTTTTAATGTGTGTAAGATATTGATGGTTATTACGTCAAAGCTGGTGTCCATGGGTGGTAGGCAGATTGTTCAGGGTTTAGTTTTCATTTGGTAGTCAGTTCTAGTTGTTCAGGGTTTAGTTTTCATTTGGTAGTGAGTTCTAATAGTTACTGATTCGTACTTGCAAATTACTAATACATCAGTCCTCCTAAAATCCAATAAGTGAGAAAAAAAAAATTATATCAAAGTTAACATTAAAGTTATTTAATGCTCCATTTGACTTTGTCTTCACATAACTTCAAATATAAAGGAGAGAAGCATGAATCCTAACACTTCAAATGTAAAATGTAAAGAAGATAAGCTGAACCCTAACACTGCTGAAATTTCATAGTTCAAAATTTTTTTGTTACACAGTAGATAAAAATTATAATTACTACTTATTTTCTTAGTTTTTTTTTTTATATTCAAAAAAAATATGAAGACATGTTTACTCTAATGGGTTAATAAATTTGGTATGAGGTATGGGGGTGGAGGGGGCATTAATAGAAAAACATTGTCATCATTCATGTAATTTCACTTTTCACCTATTTTAGATACATGATTTATTTTACATAGTTAATCCAAAAAAATGATATTTCTTTTTTTAAATAGTTAAAACTCCTTAAATAGTTAAAGAAAGAGTCAAGGGAGCACTAAATGAATAGATTATAAGGTACAATACTTTGTTTAGGTTTACAAATAGAGTAGCAAGCTAAGTGAACTTGATTACATTGTTAATGTGCTTAAGACAAACGAGTTTTGGAATCCACTTCCATATCATATTTTACAATCCATTATATGATATTTGATAATTAGTGGACTTACTCTACCCAATATGATATTTCATAATCCGGGGGCTTCTTTGTAATGCCTTAAATTTTTGTACAATGTAGAATATTTTGAGATTTTTTTGTAGTGCTTCAATTTTTTTGGACTATACCAATATCTTATCACATTTATTCATAAAGGGGGGTTTTAAAATGTGAAAAATAGAGTCAATATGTTATAGAAATTGGGGGAATAAGATGATATAAAGTAAGGGTGAGTTATAGGTATTCGGGGTATAAAAAGTGATAACTTATAAAAATAGGGGATATCTAGTAAAAATAAGGTTTTATTTTTAATTTGAAAGATGTATTGGGAGGAGATCCAAAAGAACATTTATTAAAGGTATTTGTCAATATCTAGTGAAATTAAAGATATTATTTAATATCCCACAAATCTACTTATCATAAATTCACTAAGTGGAGACCTTGTAGAATAATGTCCTATTATACTACACTTATGCTATTAAAATGGATTAATTTTTTGATGAAAATTTTGTTATATTTATGTTTATATTGGAAAGGAATGGTGTTTATTATAATAATAATAATAATCTATTTTTAAGGTCAGAGCCAAGCCACACCAAATTGGTGTATGAGACCCCCTTGTTTGTGGGACAAGGGACCCCCCTCCACCATTTGACTGGTAAAGTCTACGGAGGTATACATACCCTACCCCCCTCTGGATTTGAACTCATGACCTCTTAAGAGGAAACACATGTTCTTAATCATTAGGCTCACTCAAACTATATATATATGTCTCAATATATGTTTATGAATCGTCTAATTAAATATATCATGTGAGAATGGTGTTGACATGAACTATGATGTGTCATGTTACATGTTATGATGTTACCTATTCGTAATGTTAATCATGTGATGTTACCTATTCGTATTGTTAATCATGTACTTAGTTTTGTAAAGATGACCATGTACATAAGAAACTCCATGGGGATTTATTTCTCATTGTTTCTCGTGACCCAAGGGAGTATATCGATATATAATGTCCACTAACAATTATTGATTCATATGATGGTAGCATGAGATATGAGGGCTACAATATGCTTATGATTTAAGTTTAAATATCTCATTATGACCAATGTCACTATTTATTGAGGGCTACAATATGCTTATGATTTAAGTTTAAATATCTCATTATGACCAATGTCACTATTTATCCAATAAGTTGCAATAAAGTGTAAGGTTAGGTAAAAAAAAATTATCGAAAAAAGTTTTAAGAAAAAATATGTGATAAGTGTTAGACAGTTTAAAAGGTGAAATCTGCTACTTTAAATTATCAGTTTGGGATCATAAATTAATGAAGTGCAATGTAAAATATATGCAGTTATTAGATCTATATATTTATGCATAAAGAAAAATTGTAATTGTAGAAACAATGTTTTATGTTCAGCTGCAAAAAGCTGTAAAAATAACAAAGTATTTTCTGATGATGAAAAATAGATTAATAAAGATACAAGGATAATCTTAAACACTTAGGATCATTAATCTAGTAGTTTGTTAATGATAATATTTCAATCATTTAAGGAAATGATAGTTCATGTTGTAGAAATAATAATCATTTATTCAATTTATGTTTGTTGTGTTAGTTATCTTGTGTAAACAGAAATAATTGAATTTTCATAAGAGAAATGAACAGAAATGTAAAGTCTTGGAACTGAATAAGCAAACAGTGCCAAGAGGAAAGGAAACGAGCAATGCACTACTCCTCAAGGGGGAATTCTATCTCAGGAATGCTACTCATTAAACATCATATGAACTAAGCTCTTGTAAACTCAAAACATGTAAGTCACGAAAGTGCACAGTGACTAGAAATTAATATATCAATTTAAAAACAAAATGATTACAACAATCTTATATAAAATAGATATTGTTTTTATGCATGTCTAATGACCCATATTTGTACTATGTATTGATACAATTCCTCCTTCCAAACAACAGGAAACACATCTCAAGTGAGAGATTCCATGTTTCAAGGATTGAAAATGTAACGCCCCCACCGTTACGACTAGGAAAGGGAAGAATAAAAGGTAAAAGAAAAATTGCATTAGGAATATAACACTAACAATCTAAATCATAGTAACGCAAAATCAACGACATCATAAGTAAACGCATTACCAACTACTCATCACTGAAATCAATAACGACACATTCAACGCATCAACAAAGGATAGCGACACACAACATAAATAGTGTCGTCGCTTACCACATTACAATCAAATTCAAACAATTTATAAACAATGATCAACGAGATAATTAATATTAAAATGACTAGCTTCCCAACCTACCATGCAAGGTTAGGACCTCCAAGACACATAAGCAATGTTGAAGCCCAGGATCCAATTGATTTTGACCATTTAAGGTCTCAGGGATGACAATTGTTCTGAGGAACAAGGAGGTGTCTACATCCCACTAACAATCAAGTCCAACATCAACTAGATCAATCAATCAATCATAATCATCAATTAATCATGGCGCAAGAGAAATTATCAGTTATATTCATGGCACAAAATCCCAGTCACATAAATGAAATAATCCATCATATCGATTAAGGTGCAAGAGAAATCATCAATTTTATTCATTGCATGAGGAAATCTAATCACATGAATTCAATCATTCATCACATTAAATTTTCATTTCGCGCAAGAAATCTAATATCTACAAAAATCGTTCATTACATTATATTTTATTATGCGCAAGAAGTCTAATATTTAATACCATCATTAATCACTAACGTTATTCCATCCATTGTTTCAAGAAAAAGAAGTTGGGTCATGTATTTTAATGACATTAAAAGTCTTACTTCAAGTAAATATGTAGTTACATAAAACATTTAAATATCTGGTATCAACTAGTATATTTATAAAACAAGGTGAATATGTACTTACTTAAACATTGCATACTCATATAATTAAAAAAACCCTATCACTTACATGATCTACTATAATACTAAGTCTTTCATTTAACTTAACTGTTATTATTTAATTTATACTTCTTCATCATAATTACACATAATTTAAGCTTATATAAGAATAAAACGAAATATATTACAATATTGATGTCTCTTCTTCAATGCATACTCATATAATTAAAAACCCTATAACTTGCATGATCTACTATCAATACTAATTCTTCCATTTAAGTGTGATTATTTAATTTATACTTCTTCATCATAATTACACATAATTTAAGTTTATACACGAATAAAACTTCCAATATTGATGTCTCTTCTTCCATGCATACTCATATAATTAAAAATCCTATAGCTTGCATGATCTACTATCAAAACTAATTCTTCCATTTAACTCTTATTATTTAATTTATACTTCTTCATCATAATTACAAATAATTTAAGCTTATAGAAGAATAAAATGAAATATATTCCAATATTGATGTCTCTTCTTCACTTTAACTCTGGTTATTAAATTATGAATTCCTCAACATATTTATTCATGATTTAAACCCTTGCAAGAATAAAAATAATTTATATCTCAGTATTAATGTCTCTTCTTTACTTTAACTATTATTATTAAATCATGTCTCTTCTTTATATCTCAGTATTTCTTCGTCAGTTTACACATAATTTAAACCTGTGAAAGAATAAATTAAAATATATCTCAATATTGCTACCTCTTATTCACTTTAACTGATGTTAATAAATTATAATATCCCCATCAAATTTACTCATGATTTATGTTTATGCAAGAATAAAAGTAACATATATCTGGATTACTTTTAGGAAAAACAAGATCAAGTTTGATTTTAGGCAAGCATTTACTCAGGTCTATGATGAGATTATAAATTGTCAAAGCCTTTTGGGGAGTAAGAATTAGAGTTCCCCTTAGATCCAATCGCATACCAATGTCATAAATTACGCAAAAATAAGTAAGGACTTATATCCCAACTACTAAAAAGTTAAGGATTCAACTATTAAAAGTACATGGACATCAATACTTACTGATCGAAGGTTTAATGGAACTGGCCAAAGAAGAAGCTGGTGAGTATTCAATAAGCAGCCAAGTGTGTATCCCTGGTAATTAGATCAGACATTGGCAAAACCCGAATGCTCAAGGTGCCAAGGGTAAGGTCAATCATGTTAAATTTGACCAAAACTCGGTTCTTAATGAAGAAAAACCTATGCATGGGTTTCAAAATAGAATGCTGTTAAACGGAAAATAGAAGGCTATTTAAACAGTTCGTGTTCTTGTTAACTATAATAAGAGTTCCAACAGAATGTTACTTAAACAGAGATTTTGTCCCAAAAGTAACTCAATCATTACAAAAGTTAGGAGGGAAGGGAAGGGAAGGGCGAAAGGCACATGTTCTTCAACAATTATATACAATTATATATTCACTCGGGGTTAGAGGTTTTTCTGCACAAAAAATGGAGGAAACGCATAGTGCATCAAGGGAAGAGGTCATATACCCGCTAACACACATCACATAAGGCCTCTTGGAAGAACAATAGATAGATCACATGATCACATGTTTGACAGTGAGTAATCCGGTGATCAACGATACACAGATTCGTAGCTTAATCTGACAGTTCCCCCAAGCGATTAATCCCATGATCAACGATACCCAGATTCGTAGCTTAGACGGAATAAAGTTTAAGGGTTTCTTAACCACGCAGTTCCCGCAAGCGAGATCCCCGCATGCAAGGGGTCTTGCAACGAGTGACAGAGAAAACTGTGTGAGCCAAGGTCCTCACGATTTCTCCATCGGGTGTATCGAAGACTCTACGCCTCCCAAATAAAGGACCCTAAGTTCAGGGAACGATTCGCCTGAGAATGATTATCAAGGGTATCATCTTAAAGGTGTATATCAATCTCATAATAAAATTTGAAGAATAAGAATAGATTGATTGCATATTAGGCAGCGACTAAGGGATTCACCACTGAATAAATATCAAGGCAGCATTTTAATGGGTTATAACAACCTCAACATAAAAGTTCCAAGTAGAGGCGAAGAAGAAAAATATAAGGAGAACAGATTTACAAGGTAAAGGGAGAACACGAAGTTCCAAGATTAAGTTGGGAATAAAAGAGCAATTCTTTCCAGAAATTCGTTATTCACTTAAATTCATCAAGAAATTGTCGAATCAATGTCAGAATCCATTAAACATACAACAATCACAATACTATATACACCACTCACTCAAATTCATCAAGAAATTGTCGAATCAATGTCAGAATCCATTAAACATACAACAATCGCAATACTATATACACCACTGCAAAACTCAATTAAGGTTACTGTAACCAGCAGAGATGGACTTATGATGTTCTTCGACCATTGGCGTTCCTCCTTGCTCCCACTTGCTAATCATTGACACCTCATCAGTACCTCCCAACCAATGCTAGGGGTAATCGTTTTTCCCCTTAACCTCCCGAGTCACAAAGGGGCCACACACAACCACAACCAGAATACTCTAGCTCCCAACTCCCTTACTCATACTAGTCAACCTTACTCATACTAGTCAACCCCCCTTCCTCC
Source organism: Picea sitchensis (assembly GCA_010110895.2). Classification (NCBI taxonomy): domain Eukaryota; kingdom Viridiplantae; phylum Streptophyta; class Pinopsida; order Pinales; family Pinaceae; genus Picea; species Picea sitchensis. The sequence goes on along the minus strand of SNQJ01S0003143.1, from coordinate 3,799 downwards.
TCTCAACCATTTCTTTTATAGAATTTTTCTTAGTGACCACTTGTCATTTGCACATTAAATTCATTTTTTAATAAGTCAATTAGGAGTTATTTCCCGCATACACTTGTCACTTGTTCCCTTAGTTGCACTAATAAGTCTTTCTAAAACTTAGTTGTATTTAATTTAAGAAAGTTATTTAGTTAGACTAGACTAGATACCTTTCTATGCTTACACATTTATGATTTATTCATTCTGAACTAAAATTCTAATTTAGTATTTACTTGCACACGTGTAATAATCATTCCTTAGGATTTATTTTTATTTTCATTTATTCTTAATTTGATTTATTTGATCCCCTCATCACTTAATTCAAAATTTTTAGTTTTTAGTCTTCTGACTCACTTAGACTTAGGCTTAGTTAAATCTTTATTTGCAAACTCCTAGATCCTTAGGGATTATGATTAAAAAAATCATGCTTTAGTTAATTAATTAATCAATTAATTAATTCAGCGGGTGCTCAAGTTTTTAAGGTTTAACATTCGATCAAGTTTTCTAGGCCACCTAGATTCATTGACTCATTTTTTTTATACTGCGACGTGCCCTTCAAGACACACTCTATGCTCAAGGGTTCCACTTGCCTTTCATTCAATTTTGATTTGAACGATGTGCCCTTCAAGATGCACTACATGCTCCAAGGGTGCCACTCACCTTTGACTGGTTTTGGTAGTTTTCCAACCCTTGGATTCAATACTCCATTCAGGATACCTTGTGAGAGACTAAAGGCCTCTAAGGAATAAGGACCCTTTATTATTGAACACCCTTTAGAATCTTAGTGAGAGATTGTCTCAGTCTGCCCTCACAACATCATGGATCACTTGAACTAGGTAATTGTTAACCTACAATTCGAGCCACAATGAGAGTGTTAGTAGGTTGTGATAGGGTTGTTTCCACACCTCTCCTTCAATATATGGTTGTTGTGCATGGCCCCTTTACTCCTTATGTGAGTTTGATTAGAAAACAATCGTCAACCTACATCCATTAACGAAACACTGTCAATGATCCATAAACAACATCATAATATACATGATCATATGTCACATATGTATAAATAAAAATACCCAAAACAATATAGTTCACTCCCTGACTCGATCAAGAGTCCAAGGAGGTCCATTGATTCCAGTGGCATCCTCTATCTGTCAAGTGTCCTGCATACTCAGGGAAAAATCATCAATAACATCTGTCAATATATAGATATCAAATAACATAACATCATAATTAGTCAACATCATTATAAGAATCCATAAGCGAACATAAAACCATATACTAAAATCGGATCACTTGCACGCAAGTGTCCTCAAAGAATAAGTCAATAACGTGTGATCGCAAGAGAGAGATGTTACATACACCCCCTTTTGTTTTAAACTTCATCCCAAAGTTTTATAATATATAAATGCAGTAAATAAAGCATCTGACAAGATTTAAAATTCTAACTATCAAATAAATATGGAATCTGTTGGCACATATCATATGCATCCTCCCAGGTAGCCGAATGTGAACTATAATTGTCCCACTGGACCTTGACCTGATCGACTATTCGATGTCGTAGTTGTCGAATGCGATGGTCCAAAATGCATATTGGCTCCACCAGGAGTGCACCCTCATCTAACACATGCAAGGAACTCAAGTCAATCACATGTGTAGGATCACTAACATAATGTCTCAAAACAGATACATGAAAAACATCGCGCATATGCCTCAAATAATCAAGAAAGGATAGTCGATAGGCCACGAGCCCTTTCTTTTCCACAACTTCAAAAGGTCCCACAAACCTAGGAGAGAGTTTAGCACCCTTTCCTAACTTGATCAAACTATTGTGCATTTTCATCTGCAAGAAGACTCGATCACCAACTTCATAATTACAGTCAACATGATGCGCATCAACATAACTCTTCAATCGATCTTCCGCTTCTTTGATCCTTTGTCTTATCATTTTCATTTGTTCTTCCATTTCTTGGTTCACTTCTAGTCCTACCAAGACCCTATCCTCAAGTCAATCCTGGCTCAAAGGCGTCTGACACGATCACCCATAAAGAAACTCAAAGGGTACCATCTTAATGGTGCTTTGATAGTTTTTTTTGTACGCAAACTCAACCAATGACAAGAACTCTTCCCAATGCTTTCGTTGGTCCATCACGTACATACACAACATATATTCCAAAATTTGGTGTGTTCTTTCTGACTACCCATCTATCTCAGGGTGATACGTTGTACTCAAGTTAAGTTGGGTTCCTAAGGCCTCTTATAAACTAATCCAAAATTGTCATGTGAACATCGATCCTCGATCGAATATGATATTTTTAGGCACACCATGCAATCTCACAATCTCACTGATAAAAAATCTTGCTATGTTTGGCACCTGATACGTCATACGCATAGGGATAAAATGTGCACTCTTCGTCAGAGTGTCAACTACCACGAAAATCGAGTCATGTGATCTAAAAATGAAGAAGACTTGAAAAACTTGAAAATTATTGCAAGTGAATGTTATGTGTTTAAAGAAAAAGGATCAGTTTGCAACACATAGATTAAAGGATTACTTATGCAAATTACACATAGACAGCAGCATAATCATTGAACATAAACACATAGGAAAAGCAATTGATAAAGGAGTTCACCCCTCTCTTGGGCTACATCTCCTGGTCCAGCTTCCAATGGATCATTATTATTAATTTCTCAAAAGTGCTCAAAAACATGTCTTACAATGCTCAAACTGACAAACCGACTGCTCCAATGGCTTCAGAACGTCCCAAAACCCCTGTCTGGGCTCTTTCGGCACCTCAATTAGTCGAAAAATGAAGAAGTTAGGCCTCCTGGAAGTCCCCCTCTTCAAGCTTGTTGTCTCTGCATCTACAAAACGCACCCCTCCTTGATTGAACCTAGCTCACACGCATTTTATGGCGTAAAAACCCAGCACCGGGCACAACCGCGCCAACGGTGCAAACAGTAGAACGGTTAAGGGCACGCCAGCCCCTAACCGCCTCGGCACCTGAGCGTATGGCGCATGTGACCGTATGCTTGGCAAATAAGTGGTTAAGTCGTTGCAACGGGTGCAACCTCCCGCGCTTCGGATTAGGGTCATATGATAATAGAAAAAACCATGGGCTATACCAAACCCTGCGCACCAAAAACCGCATGCATACATTTAATATGGTCATATGTTTTTATAATAGGACCACGGGTCGGGGCTTAGCCCCGACCCGACCCCCCTTTCCATTTAAACAATCAATCAAACTTAAATATATATGCATTGACATATATAACAAGGCACATGGCGTAACCCAATGGTTGGTCGGAGTTTGTTAAGACTACGTAGTGTGGGAGGTTCGGGGGTCGAACCCCACGGACTCCAAACATTTTTACATAACAACCACACCCAAACAATGAGTGACACGTGGCGCCCATGGATTGGACCACGTGTCCTCATACCATTGGCCACCAAAAGACACGTGTCGCTCCCAGATTCGACAATTTCCAACCAATCAACATCTGCCACATCACCATTGTACGGTTGTATGGTCTGTATGGTCCTGCCACGTCAGATTGTACGGACTGTACGGACTGGTATAGTCAGCATCTAATTTTTTTTTGCATGTTTGGCTTGACGAACAGATCGTGATATCTTCTCCATACGGAGTCCATTTGACAAAGTAAATATACCGCCGGAATCAGGAAGACGAGACGGACGCAATGGCAGTATTTTCGTCGCATTCCGATCACATTGAAATTTGAGCAAAATTTGATCCCCTGATCACACCTCCCC
>SNQJ01S0003142.1:130353-144738 GCA_010110895.2 Picea sitchensis | reverse complement strand
TTCTTCATGAGCCATACTTGGTGAATGCCTCCTTGAAACTTGCGGTGATTGTATATGCTTCCTCCTTGAAGGATGTGAACTTGGCTCCACAAGTTGACCTTCTCCTCTTGTGAGTTTCAACCTTGTGAGCATCAGAAACAAAACACTTGCAAACAATCAAGTCTTCAAAAACCAATGCTCTGATACCAACTTGATCTAAAAATTGAAGAAGACTTGAAAAACATGAAATTATTTGCAAGAAAATTTTATGTGTTAAAAGAAAATGGATCAACTTTGCAACACATTAATTACGGGATTACTCATGCAAGATACAAATAAACAACAACATAATCAATGAACATAAGCACATAAACACAACAATTGATAAAGGAGTTCACCCCTCTCTTGGGCTACATCTCCTGGTCCAACTTCTAATGGATCATTATTATTAATTGCTCAAAGTGCTAAAAAACATGCCTTACAATGCTCAAATTGACCAACAGAATGCTCCAATGGCTTCAGAGCATCCAAAAACCCCTAGCTGGGTTTTTTTGGCACCTCAATCAGCCAAAAAACGAAGAAGTTAGGCCTCCTGGAAGTCCCCCCCTTCAAGCTTGGTGTCTCTGCATCTACAAAATGCACCCTTGTCTTGTGAACCTGGCACACACCCAATTTAAAGCGTGAAAACCCGACACCGGGCGCAACCGCGCCAACGGTGCAAACTGTAGGATGGTTATGGGCACGACAGCCCCTAACCGCCTAGCTCTTGGGCATATGGGTCATAATACAACCTCGCGCTATGGCAAAAAGGGCTCCATTTCTCCAAACAAATGGAACAATGCCAAATTGCGGGTCGTTGTAACTGTTTAAACCATATAAAAAAAAAACCGTGCGCATTTCCGTGTAGCAAAAGGGTCATATGGCATACAATAAAACCACGGATATATTTGAAACACCCCCGCAAGCGCCATTTACCAATAGGTATGGTCACATATAACAAATAATATGACCACGGGTCGGGGCTAAGTCCCGGCCCGACCCCCCGCCAAACATTACAATATGCAAATTCAAATACATAAGAACTCGTATACATAACAAGGCGTAAATGGTGGTCCATTGGTCAGGCGGACTTTGTGAAGGCTCTATATGGTAGGGAGGTCCAGGGGTCGAACCCCATGGACTCCAATATATTTTAATAAACAAACCAACAACCAATATCGGGGTGCCACGTGGCAGCCCATGATTGGGCCACGTGGCACCCAATCACTTGTCCAAACGATGCCACGTGTCACATTCCGATTCGACCAACTGTCAGCCACATCACCTCTGCCACATCAGCGTACAGACGTACGACCCTGCCACGTCAGCCTGTACGGACTGTACGGACTGTACAGTGAGCATCCCTTTTTTTGCCTGTTTGACATTCCGAACAGATTGCAATATCTCTTTCTCCCGACGTCCGTTTGAGACGAAAAAAGTTGCGTTGGGTTCAAAACGATGAGACCTACGCTCTCGTCCGGTTTGAAGAGATTCCGAGCACTTTGAATTTTTGAGAAAAATTTGATCCCCTTATCAATGACATGGAATGCAATCGAAAAATGTATGCATCTATAAGTAATGACTTATATTCCCTTTAGAATATTTCCATATAACTTTGAAATATAACATCAAAGTATACTTGAATATAATATATTTTGTTATGTTGAGCGAGTCCCGGCTGAGGAAACCCTAGCCCCCATCAGGTGCAGACCGCGGCAGTCTAGACGCAGAGCTCCCGCGCGGCGCCCGTTCAGCAACAAGAAAAAGCCCTTCGGGCCCCACTGACATGCCGAAATGGGCATGGAGGAGGGGGGGCAACCCCCCTCATACAACAACATCACCGCCAATGACCGCTCCGGCACTAGAGCGAAACGCCCCACATTCGAGCCGCCTCTGCAAATATGCGAGCAACTTTTGGCTAGGGAACAAGGCCTCAAGAAGGAGATGGAGACAAAGGCGAGAACCTCCCTTTCGAAGTCACCTCGAGGATGGGAACCAAGCAAGTGCACTCCACAAATGGAAAAAACACCGAGATACCTCATCATCTCAACCAGAGTAGGAGAACACACACAATTTATGAGAGAACATGCCCTTATAGGCAAGTTCCTGGGACTCTGGCCAACAGAAAGGGATCTCAACAAATGGATCAAGTATTGGTGGAACCCCAAAGGGGACTACGAGTTCCAACTCAGCTCCAAAGGCTTCTTCACAATCATTCTATATAATCTAGAGGACAAGGATAGGATATTTGAAAATGGGCCGTACTTTTTCAACTCAGCGGGGCTATTCTTACGCTTCTGGACTGAAATATTTAGCCCTGACAAAGAGGACTTCACCATGGACCCTGTATGGATCCGCTTATACTCCTTACCGCAAGAGTTATGGCTAGAGGAGATTCTAATGGGCATAGGGAACACTCTGGGACAATACATCAAAGCTTAAGAGGCCACTAAATAGAGAAAATATACCTCCTACACCAAGATCTTCGTCTACATGAACATCTCCAAGGCACTCCCTGCTGCGGTGACTCTTGAATACCAAGATGAGGACTGGCAACAAACCATGGATTACGAGCACATTCCCTTCCGATGCAGGAGATATCATGAGCACGACCACTTCTACAGAGACTGCCCCCTGATCAAACTAGCCACCAAAGCAAATGACAATACACAGAAATATGGCTTCACCACGGTTGCGCCAAAGAAGAGAAACCCACCAAGGAAGCAGATCCCAAACTCCAGACAAAAAATCACAACCAAAAACTCTTATGAGATCTTGAACCAGCTGCCAGATGATGAGGAAATCCAGGACCCGCACAAGAACTCGCAACAGCCTCAAGAAGATTCCCCAAATCCTTCCCCCCCACCCCAAAGCCGCAAAATCTACACAGAGGAAAGAGGAGACGAAGACGGGGACACCCCAATGCAGCTAGATGATCGAGATCTAGTAGGCATAGATCTAGAAAAGTTAGAGGAGGCCCTGAACCAAAAGGATCTGCAGACCCTTCCAGAAGAACAACTGCGCAAGGCGCATAATGTATTTCTCAACTCCTCAACAGGATCCACAACACGATTGGGTATAGCTACGGACTCGAGCTCAGGCTCGAAGAAAATCCTCCGAGAGAACAAAAGACGAGGGCATAAAATAGCACAACAACTGATCAAGGAGGCGAGCAATCTCATGATAAATTCAGGACAGATTCACAAGATCTCGGAGGTATACCTCCACACAACACCACCCGCTTAATGATGAAGATCATCACCTAGAACATCAGAGGACTCAATGGTAGTTCCAAACAAAGGACCCTTCGAGACTGCATAAAGGAATAAAATCCAAACATTCTAATGTTACAGGAAACCAAATGCGCAGGAACAGAAGCTAATACCATTTTTCAACGAATCTGGCGAGAATGCAATTCCATATCAACAGACTCCACAAGTGCCTCCGAAGGCCTAGCTATCCTATGGAATCCCTCCAATATCAGTATCATCAACTCCTTTTCAACCGTGGGAAGAATAACGACTCACTTCAAGGTCACTGGCTCGAACTAGGAAGGAGCCATCACCAATGTCTATGGCCCCCACAGCCAGCAAGACAAAGACAAACTCATGAAGCGGCTTGAACTAATCAAGACCCTGGTGACAACTCAAAACTGAATCTTAGGAGGAGACTTCAACATGATCCTATTGTTGGAGGAAAAAACTGGAGGCACCAAAAAGCTAGAGCAAGACATTATTAGAATTAAAATTAAAATTAAATTTAGGAGGATCCATAGTAAATTAAAATTTTATATATGGTATGCCATTTAATATTTTTTAGAATTTTACATGTGTTAAGAGTTGTAATATGGTATGTTATTATTATTTTTAAGAATTTTAAGGGTGTTAAGAGCTGTAATATGAATTAAATTCTAAATTATTTTAGAGATAAGTTAAATTATAATTTAATTTTAGCCAAAGTAAGGTTTTAATTTCATGTTGAATATATAATGTCTTTTTTTTGTTAAGAAGTTTGATTTTAATTTGTATCATTAAATTTAATGAGATTTTGGGCTTGGCTTGGTTTCATAGTAGTGTTTTAAAGGATATAAATTTTGTCAAATTCATTAAGGATTTTCTCATCACCTCATAATCCGTATGTTTTAAGGATTAAATGTTTGTTAATCCACATGCATTGTATGTCATAATACAAATGTTTTTCAATTTACCTCGCAGGTTCGTGGTTCCTAATTTCATAATAAGGACTTTGTTTGTCTTAAATGTGAGGTTTTAAGGTTCATTGAGAGGTTTGTCTTAAATGCATATGCATACAATAAAGTAGATGACAAGCCAAAAACAACTAACCTAGTTGACTCTAAAAATCCATAACTAACTACAAAAGATAAATACAACCTAACTAAGTTTGAAAAGTCATAACTAACTACAAAAAATAAATGTATGGAGCTTAAGCTCAATGTGTTTACATCTATTGATAGATAAAATCAAGAGGTGGCATGTCCCACTATCCTAGGTATGCATTCCTTTTCATATCCTCCCTAATTAGAATGAAAGTGTCCCCACTTTTTCCACTAATTGTGGGAATTATGCCTAAACATTTCACAAAAAATTGATTGGGTAAACCATTTGGCCTTAGTTGGGAGACACCCTTGATGCCCAACAAGATATGAATGGTGTTGTTTTTTTCTAGTGGAATGAATGTAGATATTCATCAATGTATCTTCAAAAAATGGTGGCTAGAAGTATGTAATATTATCGAAAGGATGTAAAACCTACACTTTGTCCTCCAAAAGAGGAGGCTCATACAATTTTTGATTTTAGGAATTAATAATGATCCAAAATGGATCCAAACCAATAAATGGTTGCAAGACACAGTACCTGCAAAACAATTCAACAATTAACAAAGTTTAAGCAATATATGTAAAACAATGCAGATGTAAAAATTGAATACGACAAAATGAAAGTGAGAAGGAAAAATGGGTTAATTAAAAGATAAAGAACAATAAAATAGGAGAGAAGGATGAGGAATGGGAAATGAAGGGTCATGAGTATTGGAATTCCACTTAACTCCCCCCGTCCACATCTCTCCCTATTTATTCCTTCACTTTTATTCTCAATGGGTCTTTCGGCCAAAATAGGAAGAAGAATAGATAGCCATGAAAGCATTGTAACCAAATATTGTTGAAATGAATCATTGAGCTCCCATTTGAATTTGGTTTTCCCATTTGGGTTTCTAGGGTAAACATTGTGTCCATTATGTCATGAATTGTTTTACAATTATTGTGTGTGTTCGTGGATTAATCAAATGTGAGAGATTTGTCACTCCTAGTTTTTTTAATGGATCATAAGGATGAATGGAAAACTGTAAGTTTGATACTACCTTTACTCATATTGAATGGCTACTTAGTTCTTTTATGGGTGTAAGTATCTAATACCCTCTATACGTTTTGGTGGATTTCCTTATTAAATTCATCCTCCACGTACAATCCATGAACACTAACATCTTTGAGATACCCACCATTCATTTGTTAGGATATTTAGACACTTAGGAGTTAGTTAAGATGAGATTGGTCTAATGTGCCATTCTGGTAAAAGTGTGTTTCTTTAGTATGAATTAGTATGCATTTGTAGTTCGATGATCTGATGATCACGATATGTTCCTGACATAGAGTGATTCGACGACTCATATTCTCCTCAATCTTAACGACAACATTGATCTATGGATTAACACCCGATTGGTCCATGATCTCTATTTAAAGAGAATGGAGGGTCATTTGTCGATGATTGATTGTGAGAAACTCTGTTGTAAATTCTTTTGCATTAATAAATTTCTCCAAGTGGCCATGTTGGCTGGGGTCATGGATGTTTCCCCACAAGGATTTTACAATGTAAAAACATTGGTATGTTGATATTTGATCCTGTTGTGTGAGTGCTTAATGAAGGTGTTCATCCTCCATTGAAATACTTATGTTGTCAAACATGGTATCAGAGAGCATTTGAAGACCCATTCCCATTGTAGATCAAGATCTTGAAGTCGTGTTGTTTCATCTTTGGTTTCTACCATTTTTCTTACATTTTTGGGCTAAAAGGACTATTCCATTGTGTTTGTAGTACTAGTTTCAATTAGAAATGTTTTTGTTTCACTCGAAAAGGTTTATATTTTCCTAATATACGACCATTTCAGTCAGATCTACAGTTATAAAGCTTGAATACACTGTTTTACTTTTTATAGAGATAATATTTCAGTTTCCTTTCGGTTTTCTATTTTTTATTTTTGGGTTGCTACTCTTTTCGATATGTGTATGATCTTTTCCCTATACTTTGGGTAATCTCCACAAATCAAAAACAAAGCGGAAAGGGTTTTTTTGTATGCATATCCTCTTTATTGTGTTCTTTGTGTGGTCTTGGTAAATAAAAAACAAAGGGAATACTTGCATTTTCTGGATAAGCCAACCAAGATCTAACCCTTGTTTTCGTCGACAAGCAATTTTTTTTTTGTGTGGGAATGAATGAATTTTTTTTGTTACTGAGCATGCACTCGAAGGACATATTCCACAAAAAATACACCCCCAATCCTCCTTCTTAAGACTACAATTTATTTTTCACTATTTCACTTGGTTAAAAGTTGATTTATTAAGTAAGAGGTCTTGAGTTCAATTCTTTTTTTTTTTTTTTAATTAATCTCTGAAAAAGTTCATGCATTCATTGTAAAATGTATTTCACTTAATTGTAAAAGTGAATCACTATTAAATAACTTTAATATTTTATTTTAAGTTATTTTTTGCATGCAACTTTCATTTACAAAGTAACTTCATTGTAAAAGTGATTCTCGCTTATTCTATAAAAGTGGGTCACTTCATAAGTAACTTATTTAAAAGTGAAGTTATAGGTAAATTTAGATAAGGAGGAGCATCACCACATGGAACAACTTCTATTTTCCATGTGGCTCTTTGGTTACCATTTATGCCTTTTTTTAATAGGGCATAGCTTTCACATCCAAAGTTTTCAATGGCGTTTTTTTTTTAAACAACCTATTTTTTCAAAAGTTTTCCATCTAAACCATTGGTTTCAACCTTTAAATACATATTATGTATGCACTTAAGATGAATTTTCACAACCATATTTTGCTTACCAATACCAACTAATTCTTATGGAAATCCCATATGGAAGATGTATTAAAAAGTAAAGGATTGTACTAGATTACCTTGGGAAAATAACAAGAACCCACCAACTATGAAAATAAGGTCAAATGGTTTAATAAGAATCATGAAGCATGTGGACTAATCAAAATGTCAATCTCTCCTGATTAAGGTTTCACCCTCAAGGAATTGATGGTCCAGATAAAGCTTGGGAAATACTTGACGTTGTGTTTGGTGAACACGATATTATTTGAGCCCACTGGTTGGAAAATCAATTAATGACTTTAATTCCAAATGATTTTCCTTGCATTGAATATTACTTATCTAAGTTCAAAACACTTATAATTTCATGTATAGACTACAAAATATATTTGAAGGAAGGCTGATGCATCTATATTATTCTTTCTAAGCTTGGTAATGCATATTTTGTGTTTATATCTACCTTTTATGTCACCAGAGAAGCTCTAGGGAGTTCTTACCAAAATCCCTCTCTTGAGTCCTTTTGTGACGCTTTTATTAGAGAGCAAGATAATCTTATGAAACTTAGAGTGATCACGACTACCGATACAGCCAAAAACGATTTAGTGGCCCAACAAAAAGATAAATCCAAGAATCCCAAGAAGCAACATACTCTCCACAATAATAAGAAAAACAAGGGTCCCAAACCCTCTCATCCAATTTTTGCTCCAAATGGCGACAAATAAGAAAAATCCAAAAGTAAGAAGACTGCCAGAAATTGCAACTTTTGTGGGATAGATGGTCATGTGGAGTCTAAATGTGAAGAAGCACAATATCAATATTGATTCTTCTTCTTATGGACATGCACTTTATGCTTCTAGTTTCTCCTTCAACGCAAATTATACTTATTCTCATGATGAGTGGCTTATTGATTCTAGATAATCTTATCATATGGCTAATGACAAAGCCATCTTTTCTACTCTTAATTAATGCAATGCCAAGAAATTATTTGTTGGTGATGATATATCTATTAGTGTTATAGGGTATGGAGAAATTAAGGGAGATAATGGTCATTTCAATAATGTATCATGTATGCCAATTATGTCCTGCATCCTTCTAAGTGTATCAAATCACTCATTTTGGTGAAGGTAAAACCATAGATTTTTCACCTCACCAAGATGTAATCAAGGATTTAAAAGATCCTAAGCATGTACTTGCAACTGGAATTATTGATGATATTACTAGGTTGTACAAGTTTGACAAATTTGGGTCATCATCTTTTCCATCAGGTTTTGTTGCTCATAGCGATGACTTGATCAAACATTGGCATGAGTGGTTTGGTCATATAAACTATCGTTCATTAAACAAAATATGTAATCAAGACATGGTGATTGGTCTTCCTCTCGTTTCTTGCAGAGATGGTTTTTTTGTCAGTTGTGTTCTCAACAAACTTCACTTGGACAGTTTTGACAAGCGTGTCTCTTGGCACAGCTCGGCCCCTTTGCAGCTTGTTCACAATTATTTGTGTGGTATGATTTCTTCTCCTTCTTTCTTTGGGTGAAGGTATTTCTTAAATTTCATTGATGAATTCTCCAAATGCACTTTGTTTTACTTCTTAAAACTTAAGAGTGAAGTTTTTGACATGTTTTTTCCCTATAGGGCATTGTACAAAATCAATCTAGACATCAACGTCAAAGGTTAATAATAGATAATGGAGGAAAATATGTGAAAAATAAATTTACAGGTTACTGCAATGCACAGGGAATTCAGATGCAACATACTATTCCATATACACCATAACAAAATGGTGTTATCAAGTGAAATAATTGTACATTAACAAAAATGGCTAATAGTATGATCCAATCTAAGGGATTAGGTCTACATTATTGGGATGAAGCCAACAATTGTGAAAATTACATAGTAAATCACACTCTCACAAAGGCTCTTAAAAATATAACACTGGAAGAAGCATGAAATACAATTAAGCTAGATGTAATCCACTACCATGTATTTGGTAGTATAGCACGGGCCCACATTCCTGATGAGAAAAATAAATATTTACAGCCTAAAAGTGTTAGAAAAACAGGATCGTGGAGCAATAAAATAAAACAAATGCGGAAATAAAACACAAAATATACACAATACAATAGAGACACATATATACGTGGTTCACCCAGTGTGGGATACATCCACCAGAGAAATTTCCAGGTCCTTTCTTTTTATTATCCAACAAATGAAGGGATACAACCTACATAACACCCGATGTAACATCCTCTTCTTTCGCTCACAATCTCCTCTCTCAGAATACAATATTCACAATAATACACAACCGCAATACAATTGCCTCATAAAAGAGGATTTCCTTCTAGGGAAACAAATCCTAACATAATCTCTACCATCAGATTTGTGACTTAATGATGAACGGTCAATATTGACTATGAAATTACAATATACATTTACAAGGCAATTTTTCCATCAGGGGCTTCTCTCTTGAACCCTCGCTAGCCCCCAGACCCCACAAGGGGCGCAAGCTCACCCAGCAACCCCCCCACGTGGAGGGGTGTACAATCTTCTAGGGTGTACAATTTTCATGGGGTATAAACATGGCTGAAAACAAAGACCTATGAATCAGGAAGATAATCAGACTCCAAAACCAACAAAAAGGGAGAAGAGTATTTTTGTTTGTTATTCTGAATATGTCAAAGGTTACAGACTTCTTCAACCTCATTCTAATAAAATTATTATTAGAATAGATGTTAAATTTGATGAAAATATCTTGGCCTACGATCCTAATTCAACATTTGTGCCATCTACGGCCTGTGATCCATCTTCAGCTTGTGTGCCATCTTCTATTCCTATTCTAGTTTCTTCTTCTCCATATGATGACAATGAGGATGAAAATTCATCTTCCTGTTTACCTTCCTCCAGATGAGTGCATTGAACATGAACCTACACTAATACCACCACTTCCTAGATGGGTATCTTCAACTCGAGAAGAAACTTGTGATCTTTTCGATGATCCTTTGTATCAACATCAAACACACTCACAGTTCTAGCGAGACTATTCTATTTTGTATCAAGTTTAAGAGACTCGTGATCCATAGACGTTTGTAGAAGCTTTGGTTCATCTAGATTGCGATACAAAAATGAATGAAAATTATCGCTCTTTAATGGTAAATGATACTTGGGATCTTATACCTCTTTCGAAAGGAAAAAAACTTATCAAATGTAAATGGGTGTATAGAACTAATTGTTCATCAGATGGAAGTGTTGAATGACACAATACTTGGTTAGTTTCCAAAGGATTCTCTCAAGTTTAATGCACTCTCTATAATGAAACTTTTCCCCCCATAGATAAAATGAATTCCATACACCGTATTCTCGCCCTTGCTGCCTCAGATAAATGGGAGGTTCAACATATAGATGTTATATCAGTTGTCAAAAATAGTGAACTAAACTCACTTTCTGATCACCTAAAATTGGAATCCCACTCAGCTTGAGTGCTTAAGCTCCATCCCTGACATAGGAGGGTTGTTGATGATACAATATTAGTCATATCCAAAAACACTTTCCAAAAATTCATCTCGTCATGCAACTAATAAAGTTTAAGGTTGCACAAATATTCTTTCTATTAGCCATGAATGATTTTTGCAGATGCATGCAATAAAGTATATGATAAGCCAAAAATAACCAACCTAGCTGACTCTAAAAAGCAATAACTAACTACAGAAAATAAATACAATCTAACTAAGTTTGAAAAGTCATAACTAACTACAAAAAATAAATGTATGGTGTTTAAAATCAATGTGTTTACATCTATTGATGGATAGAATCAAGAGGTGGCATGTCCCACTATCCTAGGTATACATTCCTTATCATCTCTTCCCTAATTAGAATAAAAGTGTCCCCATTTTTTCCACTAATTGTGGGAATTATGCCTAGAAATTTCAAAAAACTTTGATTGGGTAAACCATTTGACCTTAGTTGGGAGATGCCCTTGATGCCCAACAAGATATGAATGGTGTTGTTTTTTTCTAGTAGAATGAGTGAAGATATCCATCAACGTATCTTGGGAAAATGATGGCTAGAAGTATGGAATATTATCGAAAGGATGTAAAACCTACACTTTGTTCTCCAAAAGAGGAGGCTCATACAATTTTTGATTTTAGGAATTAATAATGAATGGATCCAAGCCAGTGAATGGTTGCAAGACACAGTACCTACAAGGCAATTCAACAATTAAAAATGTTTAAGAAATCTATGTAAAACAATGCAGATGTAAAAATTGAATACGACAAAATGAAAGTGAGAAGGAAAAATGGGTTAATTAAAAGATAAAGAACAATAAAATAGGAGAGAAGGATGAGGAATGGGAAATGAAGGGTCATCAGTATTGGCATTCCACTTACACCCACCCCCCCCTCCCCCACATCTCTCCCTATTTATTCCTTCACTTTCATTCTTAATGGGTCTTTTGGCCAAAATGGGAAGAAGAATAGATAGCCATGAAAGCATTGTAACCAAATATTATTGAAATGAATAATTGAGCTCCCATTTGAAGTTGGTTTTCCCATTTGGGTTTCTAGGGTAAACATTGTGTCCATTATGTCATGAATTGTTTTGCAATTATTATGTATGTTTGTGGGTTAATTCAATGTGAGAGATTTGTCACTCTTAGGTTTTTAAATAGATCATAAGGATGAAGGGAAAACTATAAGTTTGATACTTCTTTTTCTCATATTGAATGGATACCTAGTTATTTTATGGGTGTAAGTGTCCTATCCCCTCTATAGTTTTTGGTGGATTTCCTTATTAAATTCATCCTGCATGTAAAATCCATGAACAATAACATTTCTAAGATACCCATCGTTAATTTGTTAGGATATTTAGACACTTAGGAGTTAGTTAAGATCAACTTGGTCTAATGTGTCGTTGTGGTAAAGGTGTTTTTATTTAGTGTGCATTAGTATGCATTTGTAGTTCGGTGATCCGACCGTCATGAGATGTTCCTGACATAGAGTGATTCAACGACTCATATTCTCCTCAATATTAACGACAACATTGATTAGTGGATTAACACTCGATTGTCCATAATATCTATTTAAAGAGAATGGAGGGTCATTTGTCGATGATCAATTGTGAGAAAATATCTCGTAAATTATTTTGCATTAATAAATTTCTCAAAGTGACCACATTGGCTGGGGTCGTGGATGTTTCCCCACAAGGATTTTACAACGTAAAAATTGTTGGCAAATGTTTAACAGGAAACGAATGCTTGTCATTTATGGAAATAGTGAATATGACATGAGAACAGTAAGTTTGTAATCGACAGGCAAACAGAAGATAAGTTCAGAAAGGTGAATGATTGAAAGCAGTGAATGTTCGAAGGCAGTGAATGATCGAAGGCAACGAATGAGCGAAATTTTGAGAAGAATGCGAATGATCGAAGGTAGAGAATGAGCGAAAGTTTGAGAAGAATCTCTTGAGAAGAGGAATCTCTGATCGTTGAAGAGGGAGACAGATCTCAGCCGTCAGATCCGTGCGCAGTGTCCGACCACCATTGGATCGGGGAGAACCTGCACGGTCTTTAAAGTGGAAGGAGAAGAGGGCGTAATCGCAATGTGAAAAATCACGATGAAATCTGAGCCGTCAGATCAAGCTTTAATCTAGACCGTTAATTCCAGTCAACGTCGGAGTTTCAGGGATCGCGTGTTGGAGATGTCAAATAAACAATACAACAGAAACCCCGAAATCGCGATATACGAATTCGCGATTTAATCGTAGCTGTTAAGTTAAGAAGTAATCTGGACCATTGATTTTCTTCATGGAGTATCGGGGATCGGAACTTTGAAGTGACAAGAACACTTGACATCAAGGATGTCAAAATCGCGATATGCGATATTGCGATTTAATTGCAGCCGCTGAATAGAGATCAGATCTGGACCGTTGATTTAACTCCTTATCGGAGTTTCGTGAATCGGGACTTTGAAGTGACAAAAACACTTGACAACAAGAATGTCGAAATCGCGATATGCGATATGGAGATTCAATCGCAGCCATTGAGTCAAGATCATATCTGGACCGTTGATCCAAATCCTTATCAGAGTTTCGTGAATCGTGAATTCAAAAGGAAAAGAAACAAATGCAACAAGAATCCTGGTTTCACGATATGTGATATCGCGATTCAATCGCAGCCATTGAATCGAGAATGAATCTGGACCGTTGGTTCAACTTCGTGTCGGAGTTTCACGAATCGCAATATGGAGAGACAAAAGAAACAAAGCAACTTGAATTACAAATTTGCGATATGTGAAATCGCGAAAACACCTTATGCATAAGGCTGTGATCACAGCCCTTGGTCACGGGAAGAGAAGGAGTCAGTCCAGATAAGCTCCATATCGGAGTTTCGGGGATCGCGACTTCGAGAGGAAAGAACACAAATGCCGAAATGCCGAAACCCGATTTAAAGGCAAAATTAATAAAGCTCATCCAACGGCGTAGATTAACCTGAACGATATCTGAGGACTACTGTTGCACGACACAGTGAAACTGCCAGAAACCATTGATGGCGTCTGCTAGAGAATCCAAAGAGACACCTGTGTGATCACTAGAGGAGATGAAGAGTCTCCAAGCTTCGTCCAAGTGAAGGAAGACTATTCTCAGAAGGGATTGACAGATGGATGAGCATGGAAACCTGTAAATAAAACAGAGAAGGTGAGCTCAACTGTCACAAAGTAGACGAAGAGTCTCAACTGCCAGAGAAGATGAAGAGTCATGATGATGATCAGACAGAACACTCGAGAGGTGGAGGATAACGACGCGGAGTCAGCATGCAGAGGCATTGCGAACATTGCATGCACAAGGTGCACAGAAGCTATAAATACACAGTACAGAGAAGAGAAAGTTGTTGTTGTTGTTGTTGTTGGAGTTTGCAGTGGTTGTTGTTGGTGAAGGTGATTCATGTGTGAAGAAGGATCAGAGTGCAGCAGCTGAAGAGAACAGAAGAGGAACTGTGCAAGTGAATGGAAATGGTGCACAGAGCATAAAAAGCGGAAGAACAGACAACGCAAGAGATATGTGCAGAGAGGCAATGAGGCAGACAGAGCAGCAAAATGCAACAGAACAATGATGAGTCTGGTAAGCCATTGTTGAACATCATATCACTGTAATAAGTTTCAGTAGCAAAGATTTATATTTCAGGGTGGTTGGGAGGATCTAGGGAGGATTGGTGTCCTCAAAGGTTCAAGTGGGTGCTTGAACACAGGGAGTTGGTG
>SNQJ01S0003142.1:87770-108423 GCA_010110895.2 Picea sitchensis | reverse complement strand
AAGGAGAAGAGGGCAAAATTGCAATACGAAAAATCGCAATGAAATCTGAGCCATCAGATCAAGCTTTAATCTAGACCGTTAATTCCAGTCAATGTCGAAGTTTCGGGGATCACGTGTTGGAGATGTCAAATAAACAATATAACTGAAACCCCAAATCGCGATATACGAATTTGCTATTTAATCGCAGCCGTTAAGTTAAGAATTAATCTGGACCGTTGATTTTCTTCATGGAGTATCGGGGATCGGAACTTTGAAGTGACAAGAACACTTGACATCAAGGATGTCGAAATCGCGATATGTGATATCGCGATTTAATCGCAGCTGCTGAATAGAGATCAGATCTGGATCGTTGATTTAACTCCTTATCAGAGTTTCGTGAATCGGGACTTTGAAGTGACAAAAACACTTGACAACAAGAATGCCGAAATTGCGATATGCGATATGGAGATTCAATCGCAGCCGTTGAGTCAAGATCATATCTGGACCGTTGATCCAAATCCTTATCGGAGTTTCACGAATCGCGAATTCAAAAGGAAAAGAAACAAATGCAACAAGAATCCTGGTTTCGCAACATGCGATATTGCAATTCAATTACAACCATTGAATCGAGAATGAATATGGACCGTTGGTTCAACTCTGTTTCGGAGTTTCGTGAATCGAAATATGGAGAGACAAAAGAAACAAAGCAACTTGAATTATGAATTTGCAATATGCGAAATCACGAAAGCACCTTATGCATAAGGCTGTGATCACAGCCCTTGGTCACGGGAAGAGAAGGAGTCAGTCCAGATAAGCTCCATATCGGAGTTTCGGGGATCGCGACTTCGAGAGGCAAGAACACAAATGCCGAAATGCCGAAACTCGATTTAAAGTCAAAATTAATAAAGCTCATCCAATGGCGTAGATTAACCTGAAGGACATCTAAGGGCTACTATTGCACGACATAGTGAAACTGCCAGAAACCATTGATGGCATCTACTAGAGAATCCGAAGAGACACCTGTGTGATCGCTAGAGGAGATGAAGAGTCTCCAAGCTTCGTCCAAGTGAAGGAAGACTATTCTCAGAAGGGATTGACATATGGATGAGTGTGGAAACCTGTAACTAAAACAGAGAAGGTGAGCTCAACTGTGACAAAGAAGACTAAGAGTCTCAACTGCCAGAGAAGTTGAAGAGTCACGATGATGATCAGATAGAACACTCGAGAGGTGGAGGATAATGGCGTGGAGTCAGCATGCAGAGGCATTGCGAACATTGCATGCACAAGGTGCACAGAGGCTATAAATACATAGTACAGAGAAGAGAAAGTTGTTGTTGTTGTTGTTGTTGGAGTTTGCAGTGGTTGTTGTTGGTGAAGGTGATTCATGTGTGAAGAAGGATCAGAGTGCAGCAGCTGAAGAGCACAGGAGAGGAACTGTGCAAGTGAATGGAAATGGTGCACAGAGCATAAAAATCTGAAGAAAAGATAGAGCAAGAGATATGTGCAGAGAGGCAATGAGGTAGACAGAGCAACAAAATGCAGCAGAACAATGATGAGTCTGGTAAGCCATTGTTGAACATCATATCACTGTAATAAGTTTCAGTAGCAAAGATTTATATTTCAGGGTGGTTGGGAGGATCTAGGGAGGATTGGTGTCCTTAAAGGTTCAAGTGGGTGCTTGTACACAGGGAGTTGGTGCTTCCTTCTAGTTGGTGCTAGAGAAACTAGGGAGTTGGTGCTTCCTTCTAGTTGGTGCTAGAGAAACCAGGGAGTTGGTGCTTCCCTCTAGTGGGTGCTAGAGAAAACAGAGAGTTGGTGCTCATATGTATGATATTGTAAAGAATGTAACCATTACTTATCATATAAAGGAAAAGAGGTTTTTACCCTGCATGGGTTTCCTCGAGAAATATCTGTCTCTGTGTTTCTCATATATGTGAATGATGTTGAAAGTGCCATTGTTTATTTCCCTGCATTATTGTGATCATCATTTAGAGTCTCTACAAAGAGTTTAAAAGAACCATAATTGTTTAAGCACGGTATCAACTGATTCACCCCCCCCCCTCTCAGTTGTCTAACAAAAACATGGGTGTGTTGATATTTGATCTGGTTGTGTGAATGGTCAATGAAGGTGTTCGTCCTCCATCAAAATACTTCTATTTTCGAACATGGTATCAGAGAGCACTTGAGGACCCACTCCTATTGTAGATCAATATCTTGAAGTTGTGTTGTTGCATCTCTGGTTTCTACCATTTTTCTTACATTTATGGGCTAAAAGGACTATTCCATTGTGTCTATAACACTAGTTTCAATTAGGAATGTTTTTGTTTCACTCAAAAAGGTTTATGTTTTACCAATATACGACCATTTCAGTCAAATCTGCAATTATAAATCTTGAATACGCTCTTTTACTTTTTATAGAGATAATATTTCAGTTTCATTTCAGTTTTCTATTTTTTATTTCCAGGTTTCTACTCTTTTTGATATGTGTATGATCTTTTCCCTACACTTTGGGTAATCTCCACAAATCAAAAACAAAGCGGAAAGGGTTTTCTTGTATTCATATGCTCTTTATCATGTTCTTTATGTGGTCTCGGTAAATAAAAAACAAAGGTAACACTTGCATTTTCTAGGTAAGCTAGCCAAGATCTAACCCTTGTTTTCGTTGAGAAGCGATTTTTTTTGTGGGAATGCATGATTTTTTTTTTACTGAGCACACACTCCAAGGCCATATTCCACAAAAACAACACCCCCAATCCTCCTTTATAAGACTATAATTTTCTTTGCACTAGTTCACTTGGTTAAAAGTTGATTTATTAAGTAAGAGGTCTTCAGTTCAATTCTCTATTTTGTTACCTTTTTTCTTTTTTTTTTCCTCTTTTTTTTTTTTTTTCGAAAAAGTTCATGAATTCATTGTAAAGTGCATTTCACTTAATTGTAAAAGTGAACCAGTATTAAATAACTTTAATATTTTATTTTAAGTTATTTTTTGCATGCAACTTTCATTTACAAAGTAACTTCATTGTAAAAGTGATTCTCACTTATTCTATAAAAGTGGGTCATTTCATAAGTAACTTATTTAAAAGTGAATTTATAGGTAAAGTTAGATAAGGAGGAGCATCACCACATCGACCAACTTCTATTTTCCATGTGGCTCTTTGATTACCATTTATGCCTTTTTTTAATAGGGCATAACTTTAACATCCAAAGTTTTTAGTGATGTTTGTTTTTTAAACAACCTATTTTTTCGAAAGATTTACATCTAGATCATTGGTTTCAACATTTAAATACATATTCTCTACACACTTAAGATGAATTTTCCCAGTGATATTTTTCTTACCAATACCAACTACTTCTCATGCAAATCCCATATGGAAGATGTATTAAAAAGTAAAGGATTGTACTAGATTGCCTTGGGAAAAGAACAAGAACCCACTAATGATGAAAATAAGGTCAAATAAGTTAATAGGAATAAAGAAGCACGTGGGCTAATCAAAATGTCCATCTCTCCTGATTAAGGTTTCACCTTCAAGGAATTGATGGTTCAAACAAAGCTTGGGAAAAACTTGAAGCTGTGTTTGGTGAACACAATATTATTCGAGCCCGCCGGTTGGAAAATCAGTTAATGAATTTAAGTCCAAATGATTTTCCTTGAATTGAATATTACTTATCTAAGTTCAAAACACTTATACTTTTGTTTATAGACTACAAAATATATTTGATGGAAGACCGATGCATCTATATTATTCTTTCTAATCTTGGTAATCCATATTCTGTGTTTATATCTACCTTTATGTCACTAGAAACGCTCTAGGGAGTTCTTACCAAAATCCCTCTCTTGAGTCTTTTTGTGATGCTTTTATTAGAGAGAAAGATAATCTTATGCAACTTAGAGTGATCACCACTACCGATACATCCAACAAAGCCTTAGTGGCCCAACATAAAGATAAATCCAAGAATCATAAGAAGTAACATCCTCTCCACAATAATAAGCAAAACAAGGGTCCCAAACCCTCTCATCCAAGTTTTGCTCTAAATTATGACAAAGAAGAAAAATACAAAAGTTAGAAAACTGACAGACATTGCAACTTTTGTGGGATAGATGGTCATGTGGAGTCTAAATGTTTTAGAATATGGAAGCCTTAGAAGTAGTGATGAAGAAGCATGACATCAGTATTGATTCTTCTTCTTCTGGACATGCACTCTTTCCTTCTAGTTTCTCCTCCAATGCAAACTATACTTATTCTCATTATGAGTGGCTTATTGATTCTAGATAATCTTATCATATGGCTAATGATAAAGCCATTTTTTCCGCTCTTAACGAATGCAACACCAAGAAAATATTTGTTGGTGATGATATATCTATTAGTGTTATAGGGTATGGAGAAACTTAGTGAGATAATGGTCATTTCAATAATGTATCATGTGTTCCAAGTATGTCCTACAACGTTCTATAAGTGTATAAAATCACTCATTTTGGTGGAGGTAAAACCATAGAGTTTTCACCTCGCCAAGTTGTAATCAAGGATTTAAAATATCCTAAGCATGTCCTTGCAACTGGAATTATTGATGATATTAATAGGTTGTACAAGTTTGACAAATTTGGGTCATCATCTTTTCCATCAAGTTTTGTTGCTCATAGCGATGACTTGAGAAAACATTGGAATGAGCGGTTTGGTCATATAAACTATCGCTCATTAAAACAACTATGTAATCAAAACATGGTGATTGGTATTCCTCTATTTTCTTGCAAAGATGGTCTTTGTGTCAGTTGTGTTCTCAACAAACATCATTTGGACAATTTTGATAGGCATGTCTCTTGGCACACCTCAGCCCCTTTGCATCTTGTTCATAATGATTTGTGTGGCCTAATTTCTTCTCCTTCTTTCTCTGGGTGAAAGTATTTCTTAAATTTCATTGATGAATTCTCCAAATGCACTTCGGTTTGCTTCTTAAAACTGAAGAGTGAAGTTTTTGACATATTTTTTTCCTATAGGGCCTTATAGAAAATCAATCTAGACATCAACCTCAAAGGTTAAGAATATATAATAGAAGAAAATATGTGAACAATAAATTTACAAGTTACTGCAATGCAGAGGGAATTCAGATGCAACATATTGTTCCATAGACACCACAACAAAATGGTGTTTCCAAGCGAACAAATTGTACATTAAAATAAATGGCTAATAGTATGATCCAATCTAAGGGATTAAGTCTACATTATTGGGATGAAGCCATCAATTGTGAAAATTACATAGTAAATCACACTCCCACAAAGGATCTTAAAAATATAACACTGGAAGAAGCATGGAATACAATTAAGCTAGATGTAATCCACTGCTGTGTATTTGGTAGTATAGCATGGGCCCACATTCCTGATGATAAAAGGAAATCTTTACAACCTAAAAGTGTTAGAAAAATAAGATCGTGGAGCAATAAAATAAAACAAATGTAGAAATAAAACAAAGAAGATACACAATATAATAGAGACACATATATACGTGGTTCACCCATTGTGGGATACATCCACTGGAGAAATTTCGAGGTCCTTCCATTTTATTATCCAACAAAATGAAGGGATACAACCTACAACACACCTGTTGTAACTTCCTCTTCTTTCTCTCACAGACTCCTCACTCAGAATAAAACATTCAGAATAATACACAAGCACAATACAATTCCCTCATAAAAGAGGGTTTCCTTCTAGGGAAAAAAAATCTAACATAATCTCTGCCGTCATATCTTTCACTTAATGATGAACATTCAAGACTGACTATGAAATTACAATATACATTTACAAGGAAATTTTTCCTTCAGAGGCTTCGCCCCCAACCCCTCATTGGCCCCCGAACTTCGCAAGGGGGGGAATTCCACCCTACAACTTGTTAGCAATAATTCTTGTCTTGGGCTCGAGAGCATCCAGGTCTGCAGGTTGCGCAGGAAGCGCCCAAGCACAGCGCAAAAGGGCCTCTGTTCTGGTTACGATTCAAGCGAGCGGGCGAAGTTTTGCTGTCAGCGGTCGAGATCCATACATAAAGCAAATCGACAGTCATCGGGTTTTCGGGGCTGTCAAGTTGCCCGGGATTTAGCAAGAGGGAGCTCCAATGGTTCAAAGCAGACTTGAGTCGTCCAATCAAATTGGGACAGGTGGTAGCCTGTCGACATATCGCGGATCGGGGTTTCGAGGAGCAGGGAGCTCTCAGCTCATTACACTTGGAAGTGCTGATCAACGAAACGCCGAAAGCACCTTTGGCACCGAGCCCAGGGTCTCAACACCAGGTCATATCAAGCGAGCGGGTGAAAGGGGGACAACATCTTTATAATAGTAAATAATATTTGGGCCGTCCATCTGAAGGACGCGCGACACGTATCTACGTCATGTCGGCGTTCGGGAGTTCGCGCGGTAATGTCTCCTCATCGTTTCACCTCTCGAAACCCCGAATCCCGAAGCTCCGAAAGTGCCCAGAGTCGGGCCCATGGTTTTGGTGCCTGGTCATCAAAAAGGAGGCCTGGAGGAGGGGCGTCTATGTTTGTCATTTGGCCACTCGGGCCCCGAAGCGTCGAGCTAAATCTCAGAAGGAAGGCATTGTGATGCTCCAGATGCCGATTCAACGTAAGCTAAATCCTAGTACCTGCTGGAGATTAATGAAGAAAAGAGAGGGTGGCTCAAACCTCACCTCACTCATTTATTGCAGAGTATGGAGGTCCCGACTGAAAGTCTGTCCGGGAGGGTCCCCTATACCATTTCTCCTCAGGGAAGCCACGCCGAGTCTTCACTTCGCCAGAAGAACCTGCACACGCCAAGTCAACATTGAAAGGGTTCAGCTACCTCTGGCACGAGCCATGCTGAATTAAGGTAGCGTATGACAGGGAAATGCAGGCCAGATTTGATTGAGGCAACGCCATCCATTGAAAGTTCTGAGACGTCTCTACTGGGCGAAAGGAAGGGAAGAGTATATGTAGGCATTTTTTCCATTTTGTAAGGGGGGGATGGTAGAGCAGAGCTCCCGAGTGTAAACTTTTAACAGCTATTCTAGCTTTCAACTTATGCATCTGTATATGAGATTTCTTGTTTTATGCAAGACAGTTCTTCTTACTCCGTCTAACTTTCATCTTATGCTAAGAGGGTTCGTGATCGACTGATTCGCACGAATTATGGAAACTCTGTTGTGATAAAGGATTTATTATGGCATTATTGTTTTCTCTGGTTTTCAGCGTTTGAACGTAGGAAGATCTTGCTTTTAGATGTCTTCTTCCACAATATGTTAGGAACCTGATGTTTACTACAGACCTTTGCATCTTTCTGATACAAGTCTTCCCCCTTACTCACCCTTACTACGACTCACTATCTGAAGTTATCTAAGACCTCACTTGCCCATGCATGTCTAGCCTAGTTTCGACATTAGAACTACATCGTTTGAGTTAACCTCCATCCGATCACCCCATTAAAAAAATTGTGACATAAACTGATGGGCATCGGTCTCTGCTCCTGTTGCAATCCAGGAGTGACTTTTGATGCTAACATTTCTGGCGCCGTTGCCGGGGACGAAGTTGAAGATTTTCCCTGGGCAGAACGACATTGAGCCTCTGATTCTGAAGGTGCATCAGACATGAGAGCCCTTCAATATTGCTACTGTGCACCTAGCGACTCCATTGTTTCCACTTCGTTGTTTCAGCTGTAGCTATTGTTAGCACACCTGAAAGCTGACCCAGAGAAGCTTTCTCGAGAAGGTTTCAGCGGCTGCTTTCTCAGCCTGAGAAGCTTTCTGGGGTAACGAAAACGTTAAGATCTGGCCTTTGATGGTGAACAAGGACCGGGCATATTTGAAGCTGCGCATCTTTCACCTGGCGACTCCATGATTCGAGGATCAATTGGCGACTCCACTGGTTCGTATGGAGAAAATCCTTGCTCACAGGTTTTCTCCTTTTAATTTTTTTGCTATTCCTAGTTTTCCTAATGTTGTCCCCTCTCCGAATGAATGGGGCGATTATTTGCCCATATTTGGAAAATGTGAAGAGGACAACCCTGCTCAGCACCTCAGTGAGTTTCATGAACTTATGCGTCAGTGGGAGATACATCATGAAGATGTATTACTGAAGATGTTCATGTTCTCGTTAGCAGGGGATGCACGTAGATGGTATCATTCTTTACCCCCTGCTAGCATTTCTTCACTTAGTGAGTTCCATGCAGCTTTCACCACTTACTGTCAAAAGTTGTATCCCTCTGAGTTTATTTTTCATCACTGTTGTGGTGGATAGTACAACAAATGTATACAAGATAGAGCCGTCTTTTATGAAGACTATGAGGATGATCCTGATGACCTGGATCAGGAATCAGTCCTTTCTCCTCCCCATCCATCTGTTTCGGGCGAAGTTATGGAGTTGATAAAATCTATCAATGTCGGACTTAACAGGTGGGAAGCTGAACAATGCGCTGAGGATTTCCCATCCTTTGAAGCAGAGGCCCTTAGCAGCTCTACTGAGGGCGATTACGAAAAAAGATTTCCCACGGGTCCTATTTATGGTCATTATGAATCTGACCCATGGGACAGCCAAGAAGAAGAAATCCCCCCAGATATGATCATGTCTGATGAAGGCTGTGATGATGAGGGCTGTAAGGATAGAAGACTGGGGGAAGAAGTTGCTCTGAGTGAACTTATGGAGCGGGTGATATCTCTCATTTCCCAACATGAAAAGTTGAAATCTTAGGACAATGGGGAGGATTTTCTAGTCTCTAAGGCAGATGTTTTAGATGGCTCTCTCGAGGAGAATATTGAAGATCTCGTAAGCGCATTAACATCTGTCCCCGATGAGCTTGTGGTCTCAGAACAAAACGATGAATGGTAGTTGTGGAAGAGTATTGTTCTCTTTTCCTTCACAAGATCTCCCATGATGTGTTTACATTCAGGGTCGAAATGAAGGAGCGGGGGATAGTTCCACTTCTACAAGTTGGAGAAGCTCTGTTTCGCCCTGAATTTGATGATTATCTAGAAGAGGAGCAGCAGAACCCCACATCACCTTTTGCTGATCAGAGCAGCAAGCCCACTTATGAAAATTACGAATCAAAGTCTGAGCTCGATATGCTGGATTTCCAAGAGCAGGTCATAGACCCTTGCCCTCTGCTCACTAGGGAAAATTATCATGAGGAAATCATCCATCTCAGTCTTTCAGGAGACACTGAGCAGTACGAGGAAGTGCAGAATTTACCCGGGGGGGTTGTTTATGATGAATACGAATCTGACCTGGGGGAGACCCAAGAAGAGGAAAAAGAACCAGAGGAGTATTCTGCCCTTTGTTCAGAGCTAGTCAGTGAGTAGCCACCACCTGAGATCAGCAATCCTACTTCAGTTATTCACCCACCTGTGCTTATCAGAGATATTCGACCGCGGGTGAACAATTGTGTAGCAGAGGAGGCTGTCTGTCGCCCATTTCCTGGAAGTGGCTACTCATTCGATGACCCTGTCAACAAATACATGGAGTGACATTTCCCTTATGCTTTGGAGCCACCATATCCCATCTCAACTTCAAATTGTAAGGATAAGTTGAAGAGTGTAACCATTCTGCTATCACGGTTACATCAACTGTTTGTGATCACTGACAGAAGGCAAGAGCTTCCCTTCAAGAAGTTACTTGATTGGCTGTGGTGGAAGTCTTCTTTCACCTAGCCCCATGTAAAGTGTTTTATTAGTTTAGGACTGTATATAAATAAGCTCCTTTAAGCATGTAGCTTTGTTTTCTTTTCTTTACTTTTCGACCTATATTTTCAGAAGCGGGTGTTTTGAGCTTGACTCCATAGCCCAACAGTAAGGCACTGAAGCTGCGGAATGAGTTCTTAGAGCATCAAAGGGACGACTCTATCCCCCATGGAGCCTAATGTTAGCGATAATTCTTATCTTGGGCTCGAGAGCATCCAGGTCTGCAGGTTGCGCAGGAAGCACCCAAGCACAGCGCGAAAGGGCCTCTGTTCCAGTTACAAGTCAAGCGAGCGGGCGAAGTTTTGCTGTCAGCGGCCGAGATCCATCCACAAATCAAATCGACGGTCATCGGGTTTTCGGGGCTGTCAAGTTGCCCGGGATTTAGCAGGAGGGAGATCCAATGGTTCAAAGCAGACTTGGGTCGTCCAATCAAATTGGGACAGGTGGCAGCTTGTCGACATATCGCGGATCGGGGTTTTGGGGAGCAGGGAGCTCTCAGCTCATTACACTTGGAAGTGTCGATCAACGAAATGCCGAAAGCACCTTTGGCGTCGAGCCCAGGGTCTCAGCACCAGGTCATATCAAGCGAGCGGGTGAAAGAGGGACAACCTCTTTATAATAGTAAATAATAGCTGGGTCATCCATCTGAAGGACGCGCGACACGTATCTACGTCATGTCGACGTTCGGGAGTTTGCACGGTAAGATCTCCTCGTCGCTTCACCTCTCGAAACCCCGAATCCCGAAGCTCCGAAAGCGCCCAGAGTCGGGCCCATGGTTTTGGCGCCTGGTCATCAAGAAGGAGGCCTGGAGGAGGGGCGTTTATGTTTGTCATTTGGCCACTCAGGCCCCGAAGCGTCGAGCTAAATATCATAAGGAAGGCATTGTGATGCTCCAGATGTCGATTCGACGTGAGCTAAATCCCAGTACCTGCTGGAGATTAATGAAGAAAAGAGAGGGTGGCTCAAACCTCACCTCTCTCATTTATTGCAGAGTATGGAGGTCCCGACTGAAAGTCTGCCTGGGAGGGTCCTCTGTACCATTTCTCCTCAGGGAAGCCATGCTGAGTCTTCACTTCGCCAGAAGAACCTGCACAGGCCAAGTCAACATTCAAAGGGTTCAGCTACCTCTGGCGCGGGCCATGCCGAATTAAGGTAGCGTATGACAGGGCAATGCAAGCCAGATTTGATTGAGGAGACGCCATCCATTGAAAGTTATGAGATGTCTCTACTAGGAGAAAGGAAGGGAAGAGTATATGTAGGCATTTTTTCCATTTTGTAAGGGGGGGATGGTAGAGCAAAGCTCCCGAGTGTAAAGTTTTAACAACTATTCTAGCTTTCAGCTTATGCATCTGTATATGAGATTTCTTGTTTTATGACAGACAGTTCTTCTTACTCCGTCTAACTTTCATCTTATGCTAAGAGAGTTCATGATCGACTGATTCACACGAATTATGGCAACTCTGTTGTGATAAAGGATTTATTATGGCATTATTGTTTTCTCTGGTTTTCAGTGTTTGAACGTAGGAAGATCTTGCGTTTATATGTCTTCTTCCACAATCTGTTAGGAACCTGATGTTTACTACAGACCTTTGCATATTTCTGATACAAGTCTTCCCCCTTACTCACCCTTACTACGACTCACTGTCTGAAGTTATCTAAGACCTCACTTGCCCATGAATGTATGGCCTAGTTTCGACGTTAGAACTACATCGTTTGAGTTAACCTCCATCCGATCACCCCATTAAACAAATCGTGACATAAACTGATGGGCGTCGGGCTCTGCTCCTGCTGCAATCCAGGAGTGACTTCTGACACTAACACAACCCCCCTCGCGTGGAGGGGTGTACAATCTTCACGGGGTATAAACACGAGTGAAAACAAAGACCTCTGAATCATGAAGATAATCAGACTCCACAACCAAAAAAAAGTGGGAAGAGTATTTTTGTTCATTATTCTAAATATGTCAAATGTTACAGACTTCTTCAACCTCATTCTAATGAAATTATTATTAGAAGAGATTTTAAATTTGATGAAAATCTCTTGGCCTATGAGCCTAATTCAACATTTTTTCCATCTACGACCTGTGATCTATCTTCGGATTTTATGCCATCTTCTATTCCTATTCTAGTTTCTTCTTCTCCATATGATGACAATGGGGATGAAAATCCATCTCCGCATGCTCACCTTCCTCTAGATGAGTCCATTGAACATGAACCTACACCATGACCACTGCTTCCTAGATGGGTCTCTTCAACTCGAGAAGAAACTCATGATCTTTTCAATGATTCTTCATATCAACGTCAAACACACTCACAATTCTAGCGAGCCTCTTCTCTTTTGACTCAATTTTCAGAGACGCATGATCCAAAGATGTTTGTAAAAGCTTCAGGTCATCGAGATTGGGATACAACAATGAATGAAAAGTATCTCTCTCTAATGGAAAACTATACTTGCGATCTTATACCCCTTCCGGAAGGAAGAAAACTTATCAGATGTAAATGCGCGTATATAACTAATTGTTCATTAGATGGAAGTTTTGAACAACACAAGGCTTGGTTAGTTTCCAAAATATTCTCTCAAGTTTAATGCACTCTCTATAATGAAACCTTTTCCCTCGTAGATAAAATGAATTCCATACATCATGTTCTCGCCCTTGTTGCCTCACATAAATGGGAGGTTCAACATATAGATGTTAAATATTCCTTGTTGCATGGGGATTTGCAAGAAGAAATATACTTGGAACAACCTATTGGCTATGTCCAAAATGACGCAAACCTTGTTTTTCACCTTAAGAAATCTCTTTATCTTCTTAAGTAAGCTCCTCAATCTTGGTATGCCAAAACAAACAACTTTATTCTTGATATCGTCTTTTCTAGATGTCATTCTGACCCTAATGTATATACCACAAAAGGGGAATCCATCTCACAATCCTTGTTCTTTATGTTGATGACATTATCCTCACTGGTAGTGACCCAAAACTTTTAATTGATGTGAAATCCAGCCTTAAAAAGAAATTTGAAATAACATACTTAGGCTATGTGCATTATTTCCTTGGCTTCCAAGTATTGCAAAGAATGGAAAACAATACTTGAAAACAACACTTAGTTGCTCATATTAAACTCCACCACCAAGTTCGATTTCTGGTTGAAAGTTCGATTTGTGGTTGAATGTAATGTTAGGTCGTTCAATTCAATATTGTGTTCCATGTAATGCGAGTCAATCAACTTTAGAGAGGTTTCAAAGATTGAAGACGTTGACTCATGCACAAAAGCCCAAAAAACATCCACTTACCCAAAATGCCCAAAATTAGTTTTAAATTTGTGAATAGGAAAATTATAGTTTTTGAAAACTTATAGAAAAGCACTTTATCTATAATATTTTATATCTAGGATTTTTTATATTTATTATTAATTTAAAAATTAAATAAATAGATAATTAAAAATAAAAAGACAATATGGTCTAGTAAATTAAATTAAAATTCCATATATGGTATGTCATTTAATATTTTTTAGAATTTATATTTATTATTAATTTAAAAATTAATAAAACACAATATGGCCTAGTAAATTAAATTAAAATTTCATATATGGTCTATCATTTAATATTTTTTAGAACTTTACCCGTGTTAAGAGTTGTAATATGAATTAAAAGTAAATGATTTCATAGATAAGTTAAATTATAATTGAATTTGTCATAAAATCATATGAAAGTAAGGTTTTAATTTTATGTTGAGTAAGGTTTTAATTTCATGTTGAGTAAGGTTTTAATTTCATGTTGAACGATACAATAACTTTTTTTTGCTGAGATGTTTGATTCTAATTTGTATCATTAAATTTAGTGAAGTCTTAGGCTCGGTTTCATACTAGTGTTTTAGAGGATGTATATTTTGTCAAATTCATTAAGGATCTGCTCATCATCTCATAATGCATATGTTTTAAGGCTTAAATGTTTGTCAACCCACATGTATTGTATGTCAT
Organism: Picea sitchensis; assembly: GCA_010110895.2. Taxonomy (NCBI): domain Eukaryota; kingdom Viridiplantae; phylum Streptophyta; class Pinopsida; order Pinales; family Pinaceae; genus Picea; species Picea sitchensis. The sequence goes on along the minus strand of SNQJ01S0003142.1, from coordinate 94,775 downwards.
AATATAAATGTCCTTCAATTTATCTCGTAGGTTCACATGTATTGTATGTCATAATATAAATGTCCTTCAATTTATCTTGTAGGTTCTGTGGTTCTTGATTTCATAATAAGGATTTTGTTTGTCTTAAATGTGAGGTTTTAAGGGGTATTGAGAGTTTCATCCGAGCTCATAGTACGAACTTCCTTTAGTATTGATGTTGGTCAATCTCATAATGCAAACTTTCTTAATCTTAGATGCCAATTTTGAGGGGTACATATTTCACCGAATTTGTGAAGGACTTGCAAAGTAGTGGCATTCAACTACATGATGATGTTCATGTTCCATGCCCTCAATGTTCATCTAGCTATATCGACATTCTCAACTAAGGCTTTTCACCGCTCTTTTTCCTTACACAATCTAATTTCACCGCTCTTTTTCCTTACAGACACCAAGTTGGCCACCTACTTCGAAAACCTTAAAGAAACGATAATTTTAGCTTCAAAGAGTTTCTTTACCTCTTTTTCTATTAGTGGCAAAAACAGGGGATTTATCCATCTCAGCTTTTGTTTGAAATGCCTCCAGTTTCTTTCAGAGGAATGATGTGCTGAATCACTTTGGTGTCATAAAATTTTAAGTCATCATAACTCCAAGCGAAAATGTCAGGGAAATCCTTCATGAGCTTGATGTAATCTTGTTTGACCTTTAGACTGAGAGTTTTACACAATCTGATTATTTTTGGGTTCTCCTGAGTCCCGATGTTGCAATCTTCGACATCCTCATCGTTTGCAGTGATCATGGGATTTCTAACCACATCATTTTCGTCAAACAACTTTTACAACGGAACTAGGCAGTTTGGGATGATGTTATTTTTCAGTTTTACTATGTCCCTTCCTGCTATCTAGTTCTATAAAGGGTCGTCATTATTGTGCTCATTTGCGCTCCCATATTCGTCAAACACCTCAAACACGTGTTTGTCATCCTCAAACACCTGCCAATATTTGATATTATCAAGCACTATGGGCCTATGTTTGACTTCGATCTAGTATTTTCTATTGGAAAAGATGGGAATTTTAAAAATCGAGGCCGAGGTGACCAATGCATCGACGATATGATTTGGCCCCTTGGGATAGTCGATAGATTATACTTCGAGAATTCTTCAAGGAGGTCCAACACCAAGTTCCTGTACACTCTTAGCCTAGGGTGTTTTAATTGATATATTCCTTTCACTTGGTTTATAACCATCTCGGAGTCCCCATGCACTGCTATCCTCTTTGCACCCAATTCTTTCAAAACCTCCAGGCCCAAGATTAGTGCCTCATACTTAGCCATGTTATTTGTACAGGTGAAAGTGAGCTTGTATGAGCAGATTTTTGTGCCCACCTTGGGAGGACTTATCAACACATCGTCCCCTACCCCCTCTTTGTTGAAAATGTCGTCGAAACTCATGTTCCACATCTCGTTCTCTGCATAGTTCCTCAGATCGGCACACTCTGCTGCTCGTCGCGTGGATTTATCATCGACGGTCATGATGGTTGTGGGCTCTTCCTCTTCAAAACTCAGGTCATTATAGAATATGGAGGAGCCGACCTCAATTTTGACGGAGTAGATAGGACGGTTATTTGGTTGTGTCTTACTGATTACCATGTACTTTAGTAGTACTTCTCTATATAACCATCTCTCTTGGCCAAAAATAGGAATGGTAGCATACACCATGTCCATTTGCAGAGTTCCCTTTAATTTCGTAACCCACGACCTGGATAACAACATGCCAATCTTAGGGGGTATATCGACCACGACCATGTCCATGACCATGTTCTTTGAAGGAATTTGGGCCTGCGACACGACCAAGTCTTTGATGAGACCCAAACATTTGAATTTCCTTGAATCGAAAGAAAAGAGGTCCTTATAGGGCCTGGTGATGTCCAAACCCAACTCATCCATGATCACCTCTAGCATGAGGTTAGGCGACGTGCCTGAATCCAGCATGGCGTTATGCAGGGTCATGTCATGGACCTTGAGACTGACATAGAACGGGGGAATGTCCTCAGTATCATTTGTCTCCTCTACGCGTGAACCAAATAAAATAGCAGGGTGATCGTCCTGGATGTTCAAAGTGTTGGGGGTTTCTCCCATTTTTAGTATTTTAATAATCTGCTCCCAATACTCACCTTTTTTTATAAGTTCGTTGAATGGGACAGAGATTTTTATCTTGGCCATTTCATTCTCAAAGTTAAAGGGGGGAGAGACTTTTTCTACCTCTTTTCCATGTGTTTCCCGACTTGTCTCTAACGCTTTCTTCGGGGCCTCCTCCTTTGACTTTGCCTTTTCAGTCGCATCCTTGGTCGGGTTGTCTGGTTTCAGTCAACTTGTGGAAGGGGTATCCATCGGGGGTTTACTTATAGGATTTGTCTGTTGAGGTTCGATAAGCGCCTTCTTGCTCCTGAGGTTGTTTTTTTATGAAATTGTGTGATGGCATTGTGATAACCTTTCCTAAATTCTTTCGTTTCCCAGGAGAGTGTGTTGTCCATATCGAGAATAATATCGTTATTTTCTCTCATGTATTGATCATGTTCTCCCTTTGTCAAAAACTGTGTGTCCTTGTCATCACAACGATGCATTTGGTCTTGGAACTTCTGATCAAAATCTTCGTCTGCGTAATTATTTTGGAACGGAGGCCTGATTTGTTGGTTGCCCTGGTCTCTCTACTCTCTCTGTCTAATATGGGGGGATTTACCCCTTCTAAGGTTCTGAGTTCTGGGCTAGGGGTCATGTTGTTCTTGGGTAGCAGGTATGTTTCCCATGGACATTCTTTCCATCAGTTTCTCCATCGTCTTAATCATCAGGTCGAATTTATCGTCTGAGGACAGAGATGTTGATGGCTATGGATACCCTTAGGGTTTCTTATTGCCTCTATTGAATCTTTATTTTATCTTACCCAACGCCATTAGATTTACCTCGACTTTGATTGTGTCGCTCATCATGGCGTCTAGATTTTTTTATCTTTTTTCTCTCAACAGCAAGGCGAAATCATTATCGAAGGAATTGACATATTGCAACTACACAGCCCCAGGGGTGGCTGGACTTCTACAGGAATTGAGTTATACACCCTCATGAAACAGGCTGAGAATTCTTGCACCGTCTCCTTCGATGCCCTCTTCATATTATTATACTGCATCAACAACTGCAAGGGGTTCTTCTTGTCTCCCCATCTAGTAATGAAAGATGTTTCGAATGTGGTGAAGTCTTGAATGCTTGTTGTTGGGAGGGCTTTGAATCACTTCCTCACCTCTCCCGAAAGACTCTGCGCGAACAACCTCATTTTCACGTCTACATAGTCTACCCCCTCTAGGTCGATGAAATCATTGAACTAATTCAGATGCTTTTGGGTTGAAACATTTCCTTCAACATCGTAGAGCTTGATCCTCTAGCTATAATTCTGGGGAAAATCATGCAGTTGGGATGGCAGAACGAGGGGGACGAATATGGTGGCCATGGCTCTAGGAGGGTTAGGGATTTGGGGGATTTTCTTAGGTAACATCGCTTGAAACCTCTTTTGTTCCAAGAATATATTGTCCAAACTAGTTTTTGACTTAGACATGAACATGGTTTTCTCAAACAGGGCGTCAAACTCAAGGTCGTCAATGATTTGTGCGCTGTCTTTGGGTAAGTACAAGATTCTATCCAGGTAATAGAACGGGTCTGACACTTGCTCCCTAGTCTTGCGTGGGAGTTTCTCGAGATCACACACAGGCTCTACAGGGTTTGGGTCAGGATTTTCTCTGGTATAGATCGTCTTTGGAGCCAGGGTTCCTGAATCATGCTACTTTTTGCTACTGGTTTTTTTGACTGGATTCGCTAGGGTAAATGTTTCAACCAATGTAGATGTTTGTCCCTCTGTTACCCTCAGGGGTCAAAACTATAACGTTAGTCGTTCTCCCTAGGAAAATTTATTCAATTCTGTCCCCGACAACGACGCCATAATGTTATCTCCCTGTAAACTTCGTTTGGTTGAGAAACAAATGATAGAGGCAACATAGAAACCAACTTTGAGACTCGAAACTAACCTTTTGGACCTGGATAGGGCTCTCTCGGGAGACGTTGTATTAGTACAGGATATGGCTTTACGCTGTCGGCTAGATTTAACACCTTTGAATAATAAGTTCTGGTTTTATTGGAGAAAGAGAGGAAGAGATCAGGCTATGGAGTCGATTTAAGAAACCGATAGAAACAAATGACTTGGTGATTGAACTTGAGAGGATAAAGGATAAGTAAGCAACAATTTTTAGTTTAAAATTGTTGTGTGTGGCGAGTGAAAAAACACATGAAGCAACTCGGAGCACTGCTGAGGATGAATTCAGAGTTAACTTAGAGGAAAGATGGTTTGTCTAAATGGTGTGAATCCTAGGGATCTGCACATCGAATCCTAGGTTTGAAATTATGTTATGATTCAGACAGAAATAGATATGAATAAATAATATAGGAAGTACGTACACAAAGAAAGGAAACAATACATCCAACTGCTACAATTAGAATATTTTCTTCAAATCTTCAAGAATTTTGCATTAAATTTCAATCGAGCTCAAACTACATTAAATAGTCACTGTCTACACTAGTTTTCCAACCAACCTCGCTTACATTGAAAGGATAAAAGATATAGTCTAGGGCACCACTTGGGCTACCCTGCTCTCTAGCTAGTATCCCTAGAATTTAGGAAACTGCTTGTTCTCTGTTAAATGACCTTTCTTATGATGCCTTTCCAGGAATAGAAACCAACTGTATTTAGTCGCATCATAACTGCTTGTCTTTGGCACGGGGGTCTGGTTATCAACAAGGTCTCATCATGGGGAGAGTGATGTGTTGATGCCTTCCTTTCACAAGGTATCTGAGCAATCAAGTGCTCTGTCAGACTCCCTCCATCCATTGTAACATGCTTGATTTTTGTCGTGTGCTCATTTGCTAGGGTGTGTATGTGGCGAGCGACTACTGACTGTCATTGTCGTTACCAAAATGACAAAACCAAAGGGTGATGTCATCTTCAAAACTGTCAAAATCCATGCCACGTTTGAGAATACAAGAATGGACTCAGTTAATCATGTTTCTTTTGAGCGTTAGCAAGAGCTGAGCAGATTTTCTCCCCGTCTGCTTCACATTCTATGAAGTGTTTCACATTCCTTTCTTTCGACATCCTCTATGTTTCGCGCAGTTGTACGATTGTATCCTATGCTTCCCTGAGTTGTTTCTTGAGCCATGTCACATTTCCTTCGTGACCTTGTGATGTTGACACTTCAAGGGTCTTTGCTGCTAATTGCTATTTTAGTTCCTTGTTTTCCTGGTAAAGCTCGACGATAGCGAGTTGTGTTTGTTTCAGCTGCTGAGATGGCTCACGAATATTTTTGCCTCAGATATCTATCCTCCTCGTCTTCCTCCATCTTTCTTGACTTGTACCTTTGACAGGTTCCATCCGATGGCGCACATGAGAAATCATTCGGCAGGCAACTTTGCGCACGTTTCGCTCGAGACTTGGGCTTCTCGAGCTTCCTTGTTCTTCCTTGGCCTTCCCCTCTGCCGGGGTATTTGTTGTTGGGGGGATAGGGCTTCCAACATCCCTTCTTCCTGCGCATCCTTTCCCGCTCCAACCTCCACGCGGTGTGATATTATCTTTTCTGCAGGCGGAAGGAAATCTCCCTTTGGATCCTTGGGAATGCCTGATGTGAGCAAAAACAAATCCGAGTTGCTTCCCGCCCCTTTTAAAGCCTCAACTACCAACAATTTAATCAATGAGACATGAGATATTTTCCTTTTCGCCTGATCAACATCAGCCCGGGTGCCGTACGCCATCTCTCGGAGGCTCTGGTGTAAGAAAAAGGGCAAATTTAATGGTCTCCTTCCCGTGAAGTGCATCAACAATCTAATGTGATGTGGATTCACGTCTTCAGATTTCACTTACTTTTATATCACCAACCCGACCGACCTCTTCCCCGTTTCATATTGTACAAACCTTCTTGTCTAATTAAAGTGTACAATATCAATATTTAATATTAATAATTTAGTATTGAAAATAATGTTTTTAGATAATGTTAAATAGTTAATAGGGATTATCATTTGTAAAAAATCACACTCTTGAGGCCGCCAGCTCTGGAGTCTATTTTTCAATTTGTATATCGCGGAACTTCGAGTGTTGTTTGTATGACACGAACAAAAGGAGTGCAATGTTGATTGAGCTAGCTTGCAGGTCGGCTTGCCAATTTTTATATCGCAAAATTTTGGGTGCTATTTGTAGGCTACGAAACAATAGAGGCCCAATTTTGAGCCTGCCAGCCAGAGAACCAGCGACACAAAAAGTGGCTAAGTATGGAATGCAGGATCCGTACATGTTCTATAAAATCGCATGTTCATACTTTATAGTACATAATTAGTGTGTATTACTCATTTTTGGAAAATTTCTAGGTGCAGAAGTTGGCGGATTCACGTCTTCAGATTTCACTTACTTTTATATCACTAACCCGACCAACGACTTCCCTGTTTCATATTGTACATACGTTTTGGCTCACGGTTTTCTGAATAGGCGAGTTACTGGAAGGGCGGGTTCAATATTGTGTTTCCATTGTTCTGCCACCTGGAAACAACACCCCGACTTTCGTGACCCACAATGTAATGACCCTGCTTAAATAAATGTATAGGATTGTTAATTATAATTAATTTGATAATCTGATTGTACTAAGATGTTAGCTAAAAAATAATTATTTCTTATATAATATTAACTAATTAATTATTATTAATTATTTGCTCATAACTGTCAATGATTAATTAATTATTAATCGACTCTTTAATTATGTGAGTAAAGAATTAATGGGGTTAATAATTTAATTTATTAAAACTTACATATATGAAGGGGATAACAAACATTAAATAAAAGGATAAGAAACATTAAATAAAAGGGACAAGACATTAAATAAGAGGATAAGGTAATGAATGTAGGGATAAGGAATTTAATGAAAGGAAGAGTCGGTGAAAGGGGATATGAGG
>SNQJ01S0003142.1:35131-47043 GCA_010110895.2 Picea sitchensis | reverse complement strand
TTTTTTTTTTAAACAACCTATTTTTTCGAAAGTTTTCCATCTAAATCATTGGTTTCAACTTTTAAATACATATTATGTACGCACTTAAGATGACTTTTCAAAATCATATTTTGCTTACCAATACCAATTAATTCTCATGGAAATCCCATATGGAAGATGTATTAAAAAGTAAAGGATTGTACTAGATTACCTTGGAAAAACAATAAGAACCCACCAATGATGAAAATAAGGTCAAATGGGTTAATAAGAATCATGAAGCAGGTGGACTAATCGAAATGTCCACCTCTCTTGATTAAGGTTTCACCCTCAAGGAATTGATGGTCCAGATAAAGCTTGGGAAAAACTTGAAGCTGTGTTTGGTGAACACGATATTATTCAAGCCCACTAGTTGGAAAATGAATTAATGACTTTAATTCCAAATGATTTTCCTTGCATTGAATATTACTTATCTAAGTTCAAAACACTTATAATTTTATGTATAGACTACAAAATATATTTGAAGGAAGGCCGATGCATCTATATTATTCTTTCTAAGCTTGGTAATGCATATTTTGTGTTTATATCTACCTTTTATGTCACCAGAGAAGCTCTAGGGAGTTCTTACCAAAATCCCTCTCTTGAGTCCTTTTGTGATGCTTTTATTAGAGAGCAAGATAATCTTATGAAACTTAGAGTGATCACCACTACCGATACATCCAAAAAAGATTTAGTTGCCCAACAAAAAAATAAATCCAAGAATCCCAAGAAGCAACAAACTCTCCACAATAATAAGCAAAACAAGGGTTCCAAACCCTCTCATCCAACTTTTGCTCCAAATGGTGACAAAGAAGAAAAATCCAAAAGTAAGAAGACTGACAAAAATTGCAACTTTTGTCGGATAGATGGTCATGTGGAGTCTAAATGTTTTAAAAATATGGAAGCCTTAGAAGTAGTGATGAAGAAGCACAATATCAGTATTGATTCTTCTTCTTCTGGACATGCACTTTATGCTTCTGGTTTCTCCTTCAACGCAAATTATACTTATTCTCACGATGAGTGGCTTATTGATTCTAGATAATCTTATCATATGACTAATGACAAAGCCATCTTTTCTACTCTTAATTAATGCAATGCCAATAAATTATTTGTTGGTGATGACATATCTATTAGTGTTATAGGGTATGGAGAAATTAAGGGAGATAATGGTCATTTCAATAATGTATCATGTATGCCAAGTATGTCCTGCAACTTTCTATAAGTGTATCAAATCACTCATTTTGGTGAAGGTAAAACCATAGAGTTTTCACCTCACCAACATGTAATCAAGGATTTAAAAGATCCTAAGCATGTCCTTGCAACTGGACTTATTGATGATATTACTAGGTTGTACAAATTTGACAAATTTGGGTCATCATATATTCCATCGGGTTTTGTTGTTCATAGCAATAACTTGATCAAACATTGGCATGAGCGGTTTGGTCATATAAAATATCATTCATTAAACCAAATATGTAATCAAAACATGGTGATTGGTCTTCCTCTCGTTTCTTRCAGAGATGTTTGTTGTGTCAGTTGTGTTCTCAACAAACATCATTTGGACAGTTTTGACAAGTGTGTCTCTTGGTACACCTCGGCCCCTTTGCAACTTGTGCACAATTATTTGTGTGGTCTGATTTCTTATCCTTCTTTCTTTGGGTAAAAGTATTTCTTAAATTTCATTGATGAATTCTCCAAATGCCCTTTGTTTTACTTCTTAAAACTAAAGAGTGAAGTTTTTGACATGTTTTTTTCCTATAGGGCATTGTACACAATCAATCTAGACATCAACCTCAAAGGTTAATAACAGATAATGGAGAAAAATATGTGAAAAATAAATTTTCAGGTTACGACAATGCACAGTGAATTCAGATGCAACATACTATTCCATATACACCATAACAAAATGGTGTTGTCAAGCGAAATAATTGTACATTAACAAAAATGGCTAATAGTATGATCCAATCTAAAGGATTAAGTCTACACTATTGGGATGAAGCCATCAATTGCGAAAATTACATAGTAAATCACATTCCCACAAAGGCTCTTAAAAATATAACACTGGAAGAAGCATGAAATACAATTAAGCTAGATGTAATCCACTACCGTGTATTTGGTAGTCTAGCACGGGCCCACATTCCTGATGAGAAAAATAAATATTTACAGCCTAAAAGTGTTAGAAAAACATGATCGTGGAGCAATACAATAAAACAAATGCGGAAATAAAACACAAAATATACACAATACAATACAAACACATATATACTTGGTTCACCTAGTGTGGGATACATCCACCAGAGAAATTTCTAGGTCCTTTCTTTTTATTATCCAACAAAATGACAGGATACAAACTACATAACACCCGATGTAACTTCCTCTTCTTTCTCTCACAATCTCCTCTCTCAGAATACAATATTCACAATAATACACAACTGCAATACAATTACCTCATAAAAGAGGGTTTTCTTCTAGGGAAAAAAACCCTAACATAATCTATACCGTCAGATTTATGGCTTAATGATGAACGGTCAATATTGACCATGAAATTACAATATACATTTACAAGGCAATTTTTCCTTCAGGGGCTTCGCTCTCGAATCCTCGCTGGCCCCCATACACCACAAGGGGTGCAAGATCGCCCTGCAAAACCCCCACATGGAGGGGTGTACAATCTTCATGGGGTATAAACACGGCTGAAAACAAAGACCTATGAATCAAGAAGATAACCAGGCTCCAAAAACAACAAAAAGCGAGAAGAGTATTTTTATTCGTTATTCTGAATATGTCAAAGGTTACCGACTTCTTCAACCTCATTCTAATGAAATTATTATTACAATATATGTTAAATTTGATGAAAATCTCTTGGCCTACGATCCTAATTCAACATTTGTGCCATCTACGACCTGTGATCCATCTTCAGCTTTTGTGCCATCTTCTATTCCTATTCTAGTTTCTTCTTCTCCATATGATGACAATGAGGATGAAAATTCATCTTCCTGTTCACCTTCCTCCAGAGGAGTGCATTGAACATGAACCTACACCAATACCACCACTTCCTAGATGGGTATCTTCAACTTGAGAAGAAACTTGTGATATTTTCGATGATCCTTCGTATCAACATCAAACACACTCATAGTTCTAGCGAGCCTATTCTCTTTTGTATCAAGTTTAAGAGACTTGTGATCCATAGACATTTGTAGAAGCTTTGGTTCATCTAGATTGGGATACAAAAATGAATGAAAGTTATCGCTCTTTAATGGTAAATGATACTTTGGATCTTATACCTCTTTCGAAAGGAAAAAAACTTATTAGATGCAAATGGGTGTATAGAGCTAATTGTTCATCAGATGGAAGTGTTGAATGACACAAGACTTGCTTAGTTTCCAAAGGATTCTCTCAAGTTTAATGCACTCTCTATAATGAAACTTTTTCCCCCATAGATAAAATGAATTCCATACACCGTATTCTTGCCCTTGCTACCTCAGATAAATGGGAGGTTTAACATATATATGTTATATCACTTGTCAAAAATAGTGAAATAAACTCACTTTCTCTTCACCTAAAATTGGAATCCCACTCACCTTAAGTGCTTAAGCTCCATCCCTGACATAGCAGGGTTGTTGATGATACAATATTAGTCATATCCAAAAAACTTTCCAAAAATTTATCTCGTCATGCAACTAATAAAGTTTAAGGTTGCACAAATATTCTTTCTATTAGCCATGAATGATTTTTGCAGATGCATATAATAAAGAATATGACAAGCCAAAAATAACTAACCTAGTTGACTCTAAAAAGCAATAACTAACTACAGAAAATAAATACAATCTAACTAAGTTTGAAAAGTCATAACTAACTACAAAAAATAAATGTATGGTGTTTAAAATCAATGTGTTTACATCTATTGATGGATAGACTCAAGAGGTGGCATGTCCCACTATCCTAGGTATACATTCCCTATCATCTCCTCCCTAATTAGAATGAAAGTGTCCCCATTTTTTCCACTAATTGTGGGAATTATGCCTAAAAATTTCACAAAAATTTGATTGGGTAAACCATTTGACCTTAGTTGGGAGATGCCCTTGATGCCCAACAAGATATGAATGGTGTTTTTTTTGTCTAGTAGAATGAGTGAAGATATCCATCAACGTATCTTGGGAAAATGGTGGCTAGAAGTATGCAATATTATCGAAAGGATGTAAAACCTACACTTTGTCCTCCAAAAGAGGAGGCTCATACAATTTTTGATTTTAGGCATTAATAATGATCCAAAATGGATCCAAACTAGTGAATGGTTGCAAGACACGGTACTTGCAAGGCAATTCAACAATTATCAAAGTTTAAGAAAACTATGTAAAACAATGAAAATGTAAAAAATGAATACGACAAAATGAAAGTGAGAAGGAAAAATGGGTTAATTAAAATATAAAGAACATTAAATTGGAGAGAAGGATGAAGAATGTGAAATGAAGGGTCATGATTGTTAGCATTCGCCCCCACCCCCCCATCTCTCCCTATTTATTCCTTCACTTTCATTCTCAATGGGTTTTTTGGCCAAAATAGGAAGAAGAATAGATAGCCATGAAAGCATTGTAACCAAATATGGTTGAAATGAATAATTGAACTCCCATTTGAAGTTAGTTTTCCCATTTGGGTTTCTAGGGTAAACATTGTGTCCATTATGTCATGAATTGTTTTGCAATTATTATGTGTGTTTGTGGGTTAATTCAATGTGAGAGATTTGTCAGTCTTAGGTTTTTAAATGGATCATAAGGATGAAGGGAAAACTATAAGTTTGATACTTCTTTTACTCATATTGAATGGATACCTAGTTATTTTATGGGTGTAAGTATCATATCCCCTCTATAGTTTTTGGTGGATTTCCTTATTAAATTCATCCTGCATGTAAAATCCATGAACACAAACATCTCTAAGATACCCATCATTGATTTGTTAGGATATTTAGACACTTAGGAGTTAGGTAAGATCAACTTGGTCTAATGTGTCGTTCTGGTAAAGGTTTTTTTTTNTTTTAGTGTGCATTAGTATGCATTTGTAGTTCGGTGATCCGACAGACATGATATGTTCCTGACATAGAGTGATTCAACGACTCATATTCTCCTCAATATTAACGACAATATTGATTAGCGGATTAACACCCAATTGGTCCATAATATCTATTTAAAGAGCATGGAGGGTCATTTGTCGATGATCAATTGTGAGAAAATCTCCTGTAAATTATTTTGCATTAATAAATTTTTCAAAGTAGCCACATTGGCTGGGGTCGTGGATGTTTTCCCACAAGGATTTTACAACGTAAAAACATGGGTGTGTTGATATTTGATCTGGTTGTGTGAACGGTCAATGAAGGTGTTCGTCCTCCATCAAAATACTTCTATTGTCGAACATGGTATCATAGAGCATTTAAGGACCCACTCCTATTGTAGATCAAGATCTTGAAGTTGTGTTGTTGCACCTCTGGTTTCTACCATTTTTCTTACATTTATGGGCTAAAAGGATTATTCCATTACATCTGTAGCACTAGTTTGTTTTTGTTTCACTCAAAAAGGTTTATGTTTTCCCAATATACGACCATTTCAGTCAAATCTGCAGTTATAAATCTTGAATACGCTCTTTTACTTTTTATAGAGATAATATTTTAGTTTCATTTCAGTTTTCCATTTTTTATTTCCGGGTTTCTACTCTTTTTGATATGTGTATGATCTTTTCCCTACACTTTGGGTAATCTCCACAAATAAAAAACAAAGCGGAAAGGGTTTTCTTGTATTCATATTCTCTTTATCGTGTTCTTTATGTGGTCTCAGTAAATAAAAAACAAAGGTAACACTTGCATTTTCTGGGTAAGCTAGCTAAGATCTAACCCTTGTTTTCGTTGAGAAGCAATTTTTTTTTGGTGGGAATGCATGATTTTTTTTTTACTGAGCACACACTCCAAGGCCATATTCCACAAAAACAACACCCCCAATCCTCCTTCGTAAGACTATAATTTGCTTTGCACTAGTTCACTTGGTTAAAAGTTGATTTATTAAGTAAGAGGTCTTCAGTTCAATTCTCTTTTTTGTTACCATTTTTTTTTTTTTTTCGAAAAAGTTCATGCATTTATTGTAAAGTGCATTTCACTTAATTGTAAAAGTGAATCAGTATTAAATAACTTTAAAATTTTATTTTAAGTTATTTTTTGCATGCAACTTTCATTTACAAAGTAACTTCATTGTAAAAGTGATTCTCACTTATTCTATACAAGTGGGTCATTTCATAAGTAACTTATTTAAAAATGAATTTATAGGTAAAGTTAGATAAGGAGGAGCATCACCACGTCGACCAACTTCTATTTTCCATGTGGCTCTTTGGTTACCATTTATGCCTTTTTTTAATAGGGTATAACTTTAACATCCAAAGTTTTTAGTGACGTTTTTTTTTTAAACAACCTATTTTTTCGAAAGATTTCCATCTAGACCATTGGTTTCAACGTTTAAATACATATTCTCTACACACTTAAGACAAATTTTCCCAATGATATTTTTCTTACCAATACCAACTACTTCTCATGTAAATCCCATATGGAAGATATATTAAAAAGTAAAGGATTGTACTAGATTACCTTGGGAAAAGAACAATAACCCACTAATGATGAAAATAAGGTCAAATAAGTTAATAGGAATAATGAAGCATGTGGGCTAATCGAAATGTCCATCTCTCCTGATTAAGGTTTCACCTTCAAGGAATTGATGGTTCAAACGAAGCTTGGGAAAAACTTGAAGCTGTGTTTGGTGAACACAATATTATTCGAACCCGCTGGTTGGAAAATCAGTTAATGAATTTAAGTCCAAATGATTTTCCTTGAATTGAATATTTCTTATCTAAGTTCAAAACACTTATACTTTTGTGTATAGACTACAAAATATATTTGATGGAAGACTGATGCATCTATATTATTCTTTCTAAGCTTGGTAATGGATATTCTGTGTTTATATCTACCTTTATGTCACTAGAAATGCTTTAGGGAGTTCTTACCAAAATCCCTCTCTTAGGTCTTTTTGTGATTCTTTTATTAGAGAGAAAGATAATCTTATGCAACTAAGAGTGATCACCACTACCGATACATCCAACAAAGCCTTAGTGGCCCAACAGAAAGATAAATCCAAGAATCCCAAGAAGTAACATCCTCTCCACAATAATAAACAAAACAAGGGTCCCAAACCCTCTCATCCAAGTTTTGCTCCAAATGATGACAAAGAAGAAAAATACAAAAGTTAGAAAACTGACAGACATTKCAACTTTTGTGGGATAGATGGTCATGTGGAGTCTAAATGTTTTAAAAATATGGAAGCCTTAGAAGTAGTGATGAAGAAGCACAACATCAGTATTGATTTTTCTTCTTCTGGACATGCACTCTTTCCTTCTAGTTTCTCCTTCAATGCAAATTATGCTTATTCTCATTATGAGTGGCTTATTGATTCTAGATAATCTTATCATATGGATAATGATAAAGCCATTTTTTCTGCTCTTAATGAATGCAACACCAAGAAAATATTTGTTGGTGATGATATATCTATTAGTGTTATAGGGTATGGAGCAATTTAGTGAGATAATGGTCATTTCAATAATGTATCATGTGTTCCAAGTATGTCCTACAACATTCCATAAGTGTATAAAATCACTCATTTTGGTGAAGGTAAAACCATAGAGTTTTCACCTCACCAAGTTGTAATCAAGAATTTAAAATATCCTAAGCATGTCCTTGCAACTGGAATTATTGATGATATTACTAGGTTGCACAAGTTTGACAAATTTGGGTCATCATCTTTTCCATAAGGTTTTGTTGCTCATAGCGATGAATTGAGCAAACATTGGAATGCACAGTTTGATCATATAAACTATTGCTCATTAAAATAACTATGTAATCAAAACATGGTGATTGGTCTTCCTCTATTTTCTTGCAGAGATGGTTTTTGTGTCAGTTGTGTTCTCAACAAACATCATTTGGACAATTTTGATAGGCATGTCACTTGGCACACCTCGGCCCCTTTGCAGCTTGTTCACAATGATTTGTGTGGCCTGATTTCTTCTCCTTCTTTCTCTGGGTGAAAGTATTTCTTAAATTTCATTTATGACTTCTCCAAATGCACTTCGTTTTACTTCTTAAAACTAAAGAGTGAAGTTTTTGACATATTTTTTTCCTATAGGGCCTTGTAGAAAATCAATCTAGACATCAACCTCAAAGGTTAAGAATAGATAATGGAAGAAAATATGTGAACAATAAATTTACAAGTTACTGCAATGCAGAGGGAATTCAGATGCAACATATTGTTCCATAGACACCACAACAAAATGGTGTTTCCAAGCGAACGAATTGTACATTAAAATAAATGGCTAATAGTATGATCCAATCTAAGAGATCAAGTCTACATTATTGGGATGAAGCCATCAATTGTGAAAATTACATAGTAAATCACACTCCCACAAAGGATCTTAAAAATATAACACTGGAAGGTGCATGGAATAAAATTAAGCTAGATGTAATCCATTGCCGTGTATTTGGTAGTATAGCACGGGCCCACATTCCCGATGATAAAAGGAAATCTTTACAGCCTAAAAGTGTTAGAAAAATAAGATCAGGGAGCAATAAAATAAAACAAATGAGGAAATAAAACAAAGAAGATACACAATACAAAAGAGACACATATATACGTGGTTCACCCATTGTGGGATACATCCACCAGAGAAATTTCGAGGTCCTTCCTTTTTATTATCCAACAAAATGAAGGGATACAACCTACAACACACCTGTTGTAACTTCCTATTCTTTCTCTCACAGACTCCTCACTCATAATACAACATTCAGAATAATACACAACCACAATACAATTCCCTCATAAAAGAGGGTTTCCTTGTAGGAAAAAAAAATCTAACATAATCTCCACCGTCATATCTTTCACTTAATGATGAACAATCAAGATTGACTATGAAATTACAATAGACATTTACAAGGCAATTTTTCCTTCAGGGGCTTCACCCCCAACCCCTCGTTGGCCCTCAGACTTCACAAGGGGGGAAATTCCTTCCTACAACCCCCCTCCCCCCATACGTGGAGGGGTGTACAATCTTCATGGGGTATAAACACGGGTGAAAACAAAGACCTCTGAATCACGAAGATAATCAGGCTCCACAACCAAAAAAAAGTGGGAAGAGTATTTTTGTTCATTATTCTGAATATGTCAAATGTTACAGACTTCTTCAACCTCATTCTAATGAAATTATTATTAGATGAGATTTTAAATTTGATGAAAATCTCTTGGCCTACGAGCCTAATTCAACATTTTTTCCATGTACGACCTGTGATCTATCTTCAGATTTTATGCCATCTTCTATTCCTATTCTAGTTTCTTCTTCTCCATATGATGACAATGGGGATGAAAATACATCTCTGCATGCTCACCTTCCTCTAGATGAGTCCATTGAACATGAACCTACACCAATACCACTGCTTCCTAGATGGGTCTCTTCAACTCGAGAAGAAACTCATGATCTTTTCAATGATCCTTCATATCAACATCAAACACACTCACAATTCTAGTGAGCCTCTTCTCTTTTGTCTCAATTTTTAGATCCAAATACGTTTGTAAAAGATTCAGGTCATCTAGATTGGGATACAACAATGAATGAAAAGTATCTCTCTCTAATGGAAAATGATACTTGCAATCTTATACCTCTTCTGAAAGGAAGAAAACCTATCAGACGTAAATGGGTGTATAGAACTAATTTTTCATCAGATGGAAGTGTTGAACAACACAAGGCTTGGTTAGTTTCCAA
Source organism: Picea sitchensis (assembly GCA_010110895.2). Taxonomy (NCBI): domain Eukaryota; kingdom Viridiplantae; phylum Streptophyta; class Pinopsida; order Pinales; family Pinaceae; genus Picea; species Picea sitchensis. The sequence goes on along the minus strand of SNQJ01S0003142.1, from coordinate 37,194 downwards.
AAGATTCTCTCAAGTTTAATGCACTCTCTATAATGAAACCGTTTTCCTTGTAGATAAAATGAATTCCATACATCATGTTCTTGCCCTTGCTACCTCACATAAATGGGAGGTTCAACATATAGATGTTAAATATTCTCTATTGCATGGGGATTTGCAAGAAAAAATATACTTGGAGCAACCTATTGGTTATGTTCAAAATGACTCAAACCTTGCTTTTCACCTTAAGAAATCTCTTTATGGTCTTAAGTAAGCTCCTCAATCTTGGTATGCCAAAACAAACAACTTTATTCTTGATCCCATCTTTTCTAGATTTCATTCTGACCCTAATGTGTATACCAAGAAAGGGGAATCCATCTCACAATCCTTGTTCTTTATGTTGATGACCTTATCCTCACTGGTAGTGACCCAAAACTTTTAACTGATGTGAAATCCAGCCTTAAAAAGAAATTTGAAATAACATACTTAGGCTATGTGCCTTGGCCTCCAAGTATTGCAAAGAAATGAAGGAATCTTTCTTTCGTAGTCTAAGTATGCATGTGACCTTCTTTATTGCTTTCACATAGATTAGTCTTAACCAATCCCTTCTCCCTTCTAGCATGGAGTCAAACTTGTTTCCACTTGTACTTATCCCAAATTTGATAACACTTTGTACCATCGGTTAGTTGGTAGCCTCTTATATTTGACTCATGCTCATCCTGATATTTCTTTTATTGTTGGTCTTATTTCTTGGTATATGCAAACACCCCATGAAAGCCATTGGAAAATGACTAAACAAATACTTCGATACGTTCAGGGTATGATTCAATTTAGGATACATTACAATTCACGGGTACTCCATTGTTGGTTGGTTTCACTGGTTTATATTGGGCCAATGACCCCAGTGATCGAATGTCTATTGCAGGTTATGTTTTCATCCTTGGTTTTGAACCTGTCACTTGGGCATGTAAGAAACAATGGGTTGTTTTTCTTTCTTCAACATAAGAAAAGTACCGAGAAATAATTAATGCAATTAAAAAACCTTGTGGCTTTGACATATCCTTTCATAGTTTGGATTCTAGGAGAAACATCCAACCACCCTCTGGTGTGACAATCAGAGTATCATCTATTGACAAGAAGAAATTACAGTTCCTATGTCAACGTTTTGACCTATTGGTCAACTAAACCAACAAGAGGTAGTAATAATCACCTTGATTTTATCTACTAAGTATAAATACAATATCTTCCTTCATAATAAGTCAGGCAAGATACCATAAAGGTAATTCTAGTGTACTCTTTATGTAAGGAGTCTTTGATACTGGGGAAGCTCTTGGCACTAAATCAATAGAGAAATTTTTATTCCTCCTTGGCGACAATCTCGATATTTCTTGAAATACATCCTCAAACTATTGCAATAGTTGAAAATATTCAAGGCTTGGCTCTTTAGACTATTTTGGATCCTCCACATGAGTTGCAAACAATTGACATCCTTCCTCAAGACATCTCTTCAATTGCAATTATGAAATTTCCCTGATGGATATGGGTCTCGAAATTCCTTTCATAGTGCTCTACTTTTCCTCTTCATCATGACATGTAAATGTATTATTGTGGTAATCCAGGAAAACCTGATGCTTGTCCAACCAATCCATTCCAATCAGGATATCATAGGATCCTAAGGGTATGATATTCAAGTCAACCTTGGTGTACACTCCATTCAGATTTATTGGACAATCTCTCACAATCTCATTGATCCTTATTTTGGTTCTAGTGGTCAACTGAACCAAGCATGATCTTTAAAGTTTTATTTTCTTTAAATGAAATATTTCCCCTATTTTAGGGTCAATGTAACTATGGCTTGCTCCTGAATCAATTAAAATAGAAATAGGATGATCTTTTTATCTTACCTTCCACCTCAATTATATGGGACTAATGTTCCGCTTGTCAATCTTCTAGGGCTGCATAGATCCTTGGAATACTTCTACCCATATCTTCCACTATAGTAGCCTCTTGGATATTGTGTAGTGTCTTTGTTTTACCCTCTCTATGGGGGAAATTCTTGTACATGTTATCTTCTTTGCATCCCCAAC
>SNQJ01S0003142.1:5197-25644 GCA_010110895.2 Picea sitchensis | reverse complement strand
TAGAGAATGTATCAATGACCATGAAGACACAATCGTTCCCATGCTTGTTTGAAGGTAGACCAAACATGTAATCCATGGAGATGGACTCCCAAGATAGGGGTGTATAGCCCCCATTTCTTGATGGCGAGATTAGCAATGGTGCAACAAGTGCAAGATCTGATGTACCTATGTACATATTGTCAAAGATTTGACCAAAAAAATGCTTTTGTAGTATTTCCACTATTTTTTCTACACCAAAATGTCCTACTACCCACTTTTAATGAGCTTCCCAGATCATCTTTGAATGCTTTCTTGAAGGAACACATAGATGGCTCACATGGCATAGAAATCCATCTCGTAGATAAAAGTATGGAATTTTTTTTTCCTAAACTCAATGTATGATAGGCAACATTAAATTCAGAGTCATTATTGTATAATTGTTCCACACAGATGTCTCATGCCCATAAGAGTTAAGAACTATGGTTAGAGCCACAATGGGGGGTCATTTGAGGAAATTTGCGACATGGTTGGTGCTACCCTTATTGTACTTGATGCTCAAGGGGAATTGTTGTAGGTACATGAACCACTTATGATGACAATCATTCTGTAACTTTCCTTGTACTTGCATGAATTGCAGAGGCATGTGATTAGTGTGGATGATTGTTTCCTTCCCTAGAATTTAATGCTTACACTCTTGACATGCCTACACAATGGAGTACATCTCTTTTTCGTAGGTGGGGTATCTACGAAAAGCATTGAATAGTGTTTCCTTTTGGAGTTGGTTTGTTGTTATCTTTCATGTGGAATTCGTGTTTGGAGTGGTTGTGGAGTAAGCATCATATTTGGATTATAAGGATTTTCCATTTTCAAGTAAGTTAATTGTTGGTGGTCACATTTTTAAAGTTTCTCATGTATATTGTGTGTTTTGTTAGTTTCCAAATAGGGTTTAGTTCTGACAGCTTGAACAAATTTTAAGATCTTATTTATAGTTCAAGTATGGTGGAGATCGAGGCTTGCCCTTTGTTCTATGTGATGCTTTTACTATTCCCAATGATGAAAGGGGCTTGGCTTGATTGATGTTGCCATCCAAGGGAGTATTTTCACAACCAAGTGGATGGTGTGACATATTGTGGTTTAACTCCATAGAAAATCATGTATCAACATTGAGTACTTTCAACACATCATGTAGGTAGTCCAAGGGGCATTTAAACTTTTTGATAACATCTCATGCCCTCATCTCTGTTGGGTTTCTAGCTCCCTCATCTTTCAAAGCATGTGGATTTCCTGGAAGGAAGTTGCTAGTTTGGTTCGTTGGTAGTGTGAGGGTAGTAGAGTTGGTTGGGATTTAACTTGTCATCACATTTGGAGTTGGAGGGTTAATGATTCATGTGTGGTAGATTTACTTCATTTCTTTTTTTGTAAATTGAATAGGAAGGGCATATTTCTCTAGAATGAGTTGTGGGATCGAGTTTCTTGCTCTTGAAAGGAGTGGAATTCTCTTACTCAAGAGTATGGTCTCCTTGCTTCCAATTGTCCTTTGATTATTGAGTTACAAAGGATTATCCCAATGGTTGAGTTATATAAATTAAACATTGGAATGTCTGCACTATTTTGGAGAGACTGAAGATGGTGCTTTGGTCGTCCATTTTAGCATTAAGACTCTCATTCTTTGTATTCATACTTCATTAGAAATATACATTATCCCTTGTGTTGAATTCTCATTGGACATCGATGGATTGAAAGGATAGATGGTTTCGATGATCGCATAGTGTTTAGTCGTATCAACTTTCTTCTAGGATGACAATTTTTGCATTATTGATGAGTTATTAGGGGGTTCCATCCAAGGCCAATCTATCCAAGAGAAATATTTATGGTGTCCTCTATCATGTTTGTCAATGTTCTAAGACTATGAAACACATTTTTGGAGTGTTAATTTGCCAAGCAGAGTGTTGGAGGTTTCTTGAGAATTACCATTCAAGGTTGCTTCGTGATAACGTTTGTCGGTAGTGTACTTTATTTGGTGATTGGTGCTCTTAATTCCCCCCAACATTTGTAGGGATTTGGAATTGTTTGAGGATCTAAACTTTATTTATTTGGTAGAAAATTAGGTGTACAATTATTTTTGCACATGAGGTTAGCTCCTTGTCTTCCTTTTGTTCTATGTAGTGGGATGAGGTTCACCATCGACTATATATGTATATATGTATGTGTTTGTGTGCATACATACATATACATATCTACCTGCGATGTGTACACACACACCACCACACCACACACACACACACACACACACACACACACACACACTAGTTTCTAGCATGCTATAAAGCAAATTCCAACATGTAACTATCATGGATTGACCTTCAATTTAGTTGAAATAGAATTTAAAATGTATCACTATATGCATTGTAGCAATCTATTTTTGTATTTTTTTTAAGATATAATATTCTCATTCTTAACTTGACGTTTCCTACAGATTTGGGAGAAAACTCTAGCCATATCCATGTTCTCAACGTTCCCTCCTTTTGGAAAGTAGTGCTACCTATATACATACACACATTCATACATATTAGCTAGTGCAACATTTATTGTCAGTGTATATATCTATATAAACATGTGTTTTATGTGGAGTGTTGTTATATATGATGTTGTCTATTTTGATGTATGCATTTTAAAATATTGTCTAGTATTGTGTAGTTAGGATAGATTAATGTACCTTATCTAGAGGGATTTGAACCAAGGACCTATCGACATGAAACCAGATAAATGTCCAATAACATTAACGAGTTCACAAAATCATCAAAATGATAAGCATTATCATGCCAAAGAAAAAAGCGAATCGATAGAATTAGTTAATAAATAAATAATTACAAAGAAATTTGTAAATGATAAAATTAGAAAGAAAACTAAAGTAGTTTGAAAGAGAAAGGATTTTACATTTTATTTGGACTTACCCATTCTTTTCAGTTAAGAATGTACATCCTTTCTTATTAAGATTTCTTATTCATGAAGTTCAATTGTACAACATTAAATATGTCTTTATTTATAATATTGTAGATGATATAGCTTTTTGAATCCTTTTCAGTTAAGAATGTACATCCTTTCTTATTAAGATTTCTTATTCATGAAGTTCAATTGTACAACATTAAATATGTCTTTATTTATAAGATTGTAGATGATATAGATTTTTGAAGTAGAGGTGATACCCTCAAGTCTTACAATTTTTTTCATAACTATTTGTATTTTAGGTTGATTTTGGTTTTGATAAAGTTTATAAAACAATAATGTGAAGTGTCATGGCCTTACTTGATGCCTTCCCAGATCTTAAGATTGTTCACCTCCTAAGGGTGTGTGTGCTTGTGGCGTTCTCATTTGGATGCTTGACACCAAGGGATGATACTTTCAGTTACCTCTTCACCTAGAGCATACCCATACTTTGTTCTAGGCTATGGAAAGTCACACCCCAATCTCTTGCAACTCACTTGTATACTTAGATGGTCTTGTTAACCACTTAGCACTTAGTCATTTAAGAATACATCCATGAACATGCAAAATAAGAAAGATGGACAAATAAATAGTGTGGGAAGCATAGGACGTGCCTAAAACCTGGATAAATCTTATTATTGTTAAACAATTACAATATTAGAATTATTGGCTTGATTTACAACTTGGACTTGATTTACAACTTGGATTGAGTCACAAAACTTGCCTCACCTCACCGAGACACTCATACATAGATTCATCCCACCAAGACTCTCTATCATGTTGGGTATATTGTTATATTATTCTTTACATGGCCAAACCTAGTGTTTGTGTTTCCTCCGATAGTGTGTGCGGGGTGGGGGGGTGGGAATGGTGTCACATGGGGTGCGAGAGCCCCTTAAAAACAATTTGGTAGTTTTTGTATATGTTTTTATGATTTTTAGGACATGGTTTTTTAATGGTTTTCTAATTCCGGTTAATTAATTAAGGTTTTTTGACTAATCTAGGTCAATAGATCGGTTTTGGATATGGAGTAGGATCATATATATATATATATATATATATATACACTATATATATATATATATATATATATATATATATATATATATATATATATATATATTAATATTTAATGTAAACAATGAAGATGATGATGAATAAAAATGATTAGAGGTGCGGCTATAAACAAGTTGTTGGTTTTCTTTGGTTTGGGGTTCTATGGTAAAATCTCTATGTGTAATGTGTGTGTGCCATTGTATCATTTCTATTTTTATTAGAATCTATTTGGAGTAATTAATTGTACAAGGTCCAAGTATGCATTAGGCATCATTTTTATGAGGCCAGTGTATCATTTTATTTATTTTCTTTACAATGCCTAGATGGGATAGTGCAGTTTGTGTCCATAGGTAGTAATTTAACTACTTTAACTTTAGATGATGTGGTCTCATCCTTTTGTAGGAGGAGATTAGGTGTTAAAAATATACAAGCAAGTAGGGGCTGCCTTACATTAGGTGCTCCTTGAGGAAGGCCATTCTGGAATCCTCAAGTGGCAGATCTAAATCTCCAGGGAAAATTTGTAAAGGTATGGTGGAGATGTGGGAAAGGAACTACAAGAAAAATGTAGATCCAAAGTGTTGAAGGGGAATGATACATATTATTTTTGAGAGCAAGCATGGAAAGTATAAAAATATATAACAAGAATCTACACAAAATTATATTGCCGGAACCTGACATATTACAGCAAAACTGATTCTATTAATTGTGTCTGAAGGAAACAAAGAATAATAGAAAATTATAAGCATAAGCTAAACTGTAAATTGAGCAGAGTGGAATAGGTGGGTGAACATTGATGTCCCTGCTAGATTAGTCCTTCCCTCTTAGTAAGAAATGGTATCCATTGCATTAGTTTACCCCATCAAATGAGGAAATTGGGTTGAATCACATTCTCGTGAGCCACTTTCCGATGGGAGAGAATTTCCCTATTTTTCCCGCATTCGATAGGTTAGATGTTCACCGAGGTTCCCTTAGAGGGTGTGTCCATGATACAGTCAGCCTCTCACACATAGTAAATCTGGTCTGAGGTCCAGTTTCTATAGGGTCCAAGTGCTCAACTTGCATCGAAGTTTTCACAGGAGACAGAGCATGGGTCTAGAAGTTCAAATAAAATATCGGTGCAAATAAGGAAAGGATGAATACTTCATTCAAAATCATTCTCACCAATAACCTTTGTGATGGTGTGAGTTCCATTATCAGTGGGAATAACTTCATTCAGACCCTTGGAGTGCTCTTTCTACTGGAAATACAGCTTATATATATCCCACCTAAAATACGTGTGGTGCTCAATGTGAGAATCATGGCATTGTTTGTGGAGTAGATTCTCTTTTTGCAAAATATCATGAAGTTGTTTTTGGATGTGTTGGATTCAATCAACAAATTTGGCTTCTCTAGGCCTTGGTTTGAGCATGGGTGGAATCTTCCTATGCAGTTGCAATGGGATAAGATACATCAATGGGGGCCAATATATGGAACAAAGTACACTTGAAAAGGGCTATGAACAATAGATATGTGGAGGGATATGTTGTAGTTATGTTGAACATAAGGAAGGATTTACCATCATGATGATGGCGGATGCTTGGTATTGTACATCCTTAGGATATGGGCAATCATCATATTGACTACCTTGTTTTCCATTGGTATGTTTGTGTGGAAGGAAGTTGATTTAAATTGACTGGGTGTTTATCATCGACCATGGATTGGACAAAGATTAGCTCAAAAGGAAACCTACTATGTTGATGAGATGAGTGGTTTGTCAAAGGATCTGAACCCAAACGTGTTCAGATATCTTGGAAGTGAAATTGACTATGATTCTCTTCTTGTAGGGGGCCGAAAACTTCCATATTAGAGAATGTATCAATGACCATGAAGACACAATCATTTCCCATGCTTGTTTGAAGGTAGACCAAACATGTAATCCCATGGAGATGGACTCCCAAGATAGGGGTGTATAGCCCCCATTTCTTGATGGCGAGATTAGCAATGGTGCAACAAGTGCAAGATCTGATGTACCTATGTACATATTGTCAAAGATTTGACCAAAAAAATGCTTTTGTAGTATTTCCACTATTTTTTTTCCTACACCAAAATGTCCTACCTACCCGACTTTTGTGGGCTTCCTAGATCATCTTTGAATGCTTTCTTGAAGGAACACATAAATAGTCCAAATGGCATATAATTCCATCCTAGACATGAAATTATGGAACTATTTTTCCTACACTCAATTTATGATAGGAAGTAGCAAATTTTGAGTCATTATTGTATAATTGTTCCACACAGATGTCTCATACCCATAAAGAGTTAAAAGGACATGGTTAGAGTCACAATGGGGGTCATTTGAGGGAAATTTCTGACATGGTTAGTTGCTACCCTTATTATTACTTGATGCTCCAAAGGGGGTGTTGTAGGTACATGAACCACTTATGATGACAATCATGCAGCAACTCCTTGTACTTGCATGAATTCGCGGGGAGCATGTAATTAGTGTGGATGATTGTTTCCTTCCTAGAATATAATGCCCTCTTGACATTACCTACACAATTACATCTCTTTTTTTTGTAGGTGGGGTATCTACGAAAAGCATTGAATAGTGTTTCCTTTTGGAGTTGGTTTGTTGTTATCTTTCATGTGGAATTCGTGTTTGGAGTGGTTGTGGAGTAAGCATCATATTTGGATTATAAGGATTTTCCATTTTCAAGTAAGTTAATTGTTGGTGGTCACATTTTTAAAGTTTCTCATGTATATTGTGTGTTTTGTTAGTTTCCAAATAGGGTTTAGTTCTGACAGCTTGAACAAATTTTAAGATCTTATTTATAGTTCAAGTATGGTGGAGATCGAGGCTTGCCCTTTGTTCTATGTGATGCTTTTACTATTCCCAATGATGAAAGGGGCTTGGCTTGATTGATGTTACCATCTAAGGGAGTATTTTGACAACCAAGTGGGTGGTGTGACATATTGTGGTTTAACTCCATAGAAAATCATGTATCAACATTGAGTACTTTCAACACATCATGTAGGTAGTCCAAGGGGCATTTAAACTTTTTTGATAACATCTCATGCCCTCATCTCTGTTGGGTTTCTAGCTCCCTCATCTTTCAAAGCATGTGGATTTCCTGGAAGGAAGTTGCTAGTTTGGTTCGTTGGTAGTGTGAGGGTAGTAGAGTTGGTTGGGATTTAACTTGTCATCACATTTGGAGTTGGAGGGTTAATGATTCATGTGTGGTGATTTATTTTATTTTTTTGTAAATTGAATAGGAAGGGCATATTTCTCTAGAATGAGTTGTGGGATCGAGTTTCTTGCTCTTGAAAGGAGTGGAATTCTCTTACTCAAGAGTATGGTCTCCTTGCTTCCAATTGTCCTTTGATTATTGAGTTACAAAGGATTATCCCAATGGTTGAGTTATATAAATTAAACATTGGAATGTCTGCACTATTTTGGAGAGACTGAAGATGGTGCTTTGGTCGTCCATTTTAGCATTAAGACTCTCATTCTTTGTATTCATACTTCATTAGAAATATACATTATCCCTTGTGTTGAATTCTCATTGGACATCGATGGATTGAAAGGATAGATGGTTTCGATGATCGCATAGTGTTTTAGTCATCAACTTTTCTTCTAGGATGACATTTTACATTATTGATGAGTTATTAGGGGGTTCCATCCAAGGCCAATCTATCCAAGAGAAATATTTATGGTGTCCTCTATCATGTTTGTCAATGTTCTAAGACTATGAAACACATTTTTGGAGTGTTAATTTGCCAAGCAGTGTTGGAGGTTTCTTGAGAATTACCATTCAAGGTTGCTTCGTGACAACGTTTGTTGGTAGTGTACTTTATTTGGTGATTGGTTCTCTTAATTCCCCCCCACATTTGTAGGGATTTGGAATTATTTGAGAATATAAACTTTATTTATTTGGTAGAAAATTAGGTGTACAGTTATTTTTGCACATGAGGTTAGCTCCTTGTCTTCCTTTTGTTCTATGTAGTGGGATGAGGTTCACCATCAGGCTATGTATATGTATGTGTTTGTGTGTGCAGCCACATGCAGTATATACACATATCTACACGTGTGTACAAAACCACATATCTACACACACACACACACACACACACACACACACACACACACACACACACACACACACACACACACACACACACATTGCACTAGTTTCTAGCATACTATAAAACAATTCCAACATATGTAACTATCATGGATTGGCCCAATTCCAACATATGTAACTATCATGGATTGGCCTTCAATTTGATTGAAATAAAATTTAAAATGTATCACTATATACATTGTAATCTATTTTTTTTTTTTTGTATTTTTTTAAGATATAATATTCTCATTCTTAACTTGACGTTTCCTGCAGATTTGGGAGAAAACTCTAGCCGTATCCATGTTCTCAATGTTCCCTCCATTTGGAAAGTAGTGCTACCTATATAGATACACACATACATACATATTAGCTAGTGCAACATTTACTGTCAGTGTATATATCTATATAAACATGTGTTTTATGTGGAGTGTTGTTACATATGATGTTGTCTATTTTGATGTATGCATTTTAAAATATTGTCTAGTATTGTGTAGTTAGGATAGACTAATGTACTTTATCTAGAGGATTTGAACCAAGGACCTATCGACAAGAAACAAGATAAATGTCCAAGAACATTAACAAGTTCACAAATCATCAAAATGATAAACGTATCATACCCAAAAGAAAAAACGAATCATTAAATTGATTAATAAATAAATAATTACAATTTTTTTTTGTAAATGATAAAATAAGAAAGAAAACTAAAGTAGTTTGAAAGAGAAAGGATTTTATATTTTATTTGGACTTACCCATCCTTTTCAGTTAAGAATGTACATTCTTTCTTATTAAGAGTTCTTATTCATGAAGTTCAATTGTACAACATTAAATATGTCTTTATTTATAATATTGTAGATGATATAGATTTTTGAAGACTTTCAGTTAAGAATGTACATCCTTTCTTATTAGGATTTCTTATTCATGAAGTTCAATTATACAACATTAAATATGTCTTTATTTATAAGATTGTAGATGACACAGATTTTTGAAGTAGAGGTGATACCCTCAAGTCTTACAATTTTTTTCATAACTATTTGTATTTTAGGTTGATTTTGGTTTTGATAAAGTTTATAAAACAATAATGTGAAGTGTCATGGCCTTACTTGATGCCTTCCCAGATCTTAAGATTGTGCACCTCCTGAGGGTGTGTGACATTGTGGTGGTTCTCATTTGGATGCTTGGAAACACCAAGGATACTTTTTCCAGATTATGTCTCTTCACCTAGAGCATACCCATACTTTGTTCTAGGCTATGGGAAATTCACACCCGAACTCTTTGCAACTCACTTGTATACTTAGATGGTCTTGTTAACAACTTATCACTTAGTCATTTAAGAATACATCCATGAACATGAAAAATAAGAAAGATGGACAAATAAATAGTGTGGGAAGCATAGGACGTGCCTAAAACCTAGATAAGTATTATTATTGTTAAACAGTTATAGTATGAGTACTATTGGCTTGGTTTACAACTTGGGAAAAGTCACACGACTCGCCTCACCTCACCAAGACACTTGTACACAAATTCATCCCACCAAGACTCTCTATCATGTTGGGTATGTGTTATATTCTTTACATGGCCAAACCTAGTGTTTGTGTTTCATCGACCACGCGCGTGTGGGGTGGGGGGGGGGATGGTGTCACAGGGGTGCAGGAGCCCCTTAAAAAACAATTTGGCAGTTTTTTGTATATGTTTTTAGCGGTTTTTGGACACATGTTTTTTGCCGATGGTTTTCTAATTCCGTTTAATTAATTAGGTTTGTTGACTAATCTAGGTCAATGGATCAGGGGTTTGGATGTCGTGGGATAATATATATATATATTGAATTTTATTATAAACAATGAAGATGATGATGAATAAAATGATTAGAGGTGCGGCTATAAACAAGTTGTTGGTTTCCCTGGTTTGGGGTTCTATGGTTAAATCTCTATGTAATGTGTGTGTGCCATTGTATCATTTCTATTTTTTATTAAGAATCTATTTGGAGTAATTAATTGTACAAGGTCAAAATCTACATTAGGTATCATTTTTTATGAAGATAAGTGTATCATTTTATTGTACTCTTTACAATACTCGTGGGATATTCTGGTTATGGCCATAGGTAGTAATTCAACTATTTTAACTTTCGATGATGTGGTCTCATCCTTTTTGTCGGAGGAGATTAGGTGTAAAAATATAGAAAGCCAAAGTAGAGATGCCTTATTTGCAATAGGATGCTCCTTGGAAAGAAATAGATACAAGTCCTCAAGTGGCCAGATCTAAATCTATTGGAAGATCTAAATCTCTTGGAAAATTTGTAAAGGTATGCTGGAGATGTGGAAAAGAAGGGCACTACAAGAAAAAATGTAGATCCAAAAGTGTTGAAAGAGGGAATGATCCATATTATTTTGAGAACAATATGAAGGAAGAAGTATAAAAAATATATAACAAGGAAATACACAAATATATTGCAAGGAACACATTAATATAGTAAAACTCAGATTCTATTAATTATTGTCTAGAAAACAAAAGACAATAAAATGCAAAGCACACAAGCTAGCCGTAAATTGAGCCAGTGGAATAGGTGGGCGAACATTGATGTCCACCTGGATCAGTCCTTCCCTCTTAGGAAGAAATGGTATCCATTGCATCAAATTCCTCCATCAAATGGGGAAACTTTGGTTGAATCTGACTCCTGGTGAGCCACTTTCCCTGATGAAGAAATTTCCCTATTTTCATGACCCGATAGAGTTGGATGTTCTACTGGCAGGTTCCCTTAGAATTCATGTCCATGATACGATCAACTATCGCATATTAAATGCGGTCGTGATTGATTTCTATAGGGTCCAAGTGCTCAACCGCATCCAAAGTTTCCATGAGAGGTGGAAACTATGCTCGAAGTAGTTCCAAATAAAATATCGGGTGTAAGCCAAGGAAAGGAGGAATACTTCATTTAAAATCATTCTCACCCACAACCTTTGTGATGGTGTAAGGTTCGTATCAGAGTGGGAATAGCTTCCGATGGGGTTCTTGGAGCTTCTCTTTCTGCAAATGCAACCATACCTTATATCCCACCTAAAACCTGTGTGGTACTCAATGTTGATCATGGCGTTGTTTGTACTTGGAATTCTCTTTTTGAAAAATATCATGAAGTTGTTTTTGGATGTGTTGGATTCACTCAAAAAATTTGGCTTCTTTATGAGCCTCAGTTTGAGCATGGGTGGAATCTTCCTATGCAGTTGCAATGGGATAAGCTACATCAATGGGGGCCAATGGATGGAATCCCAAGTACACTTGAAAAGGGCTATGACCAATAGATATGTGGAGAGATATGTTGTAGTTATGTTGAACATAAGGAAGGATTTCATCCCTTGTGTGTGGATGCTTGGAATTGTACATCCTTAGGATATGGACAATCATCATATTGACTACCTTTGTTTTTCCATTAGTGTGTGGGTGGAAGGAAGTTGATTTAGTCAGCTTGGTGTTCATCATCAACCATGGATTGGACCAAAAAGTGCTCAAAAACCTACTATGTTTATCTGAGATAGTGGTTTGTGGGATCCCAAAATGAACCCAAACATGTTCAAAGAAGATCTTGGAAGTGGCCTCGACTATGATGCTCTTCTTGTAGGGTGCCAAAACTTCCATATTAGAGAATGGATCAATGACCATGAAGACACAATCGTTCCCATGCTTGTTTGAAGGTAGACCAAACATGTAATCCATGGAGATGGACTCCCAAGGCCTATATGGAGTAGGCATAGGGGTGTATAGCCCCCATTTCTTGATGGCGAGATTAGCAATGGTGCAAGAAGTGCAAGATCTGATGTACCTATGTACATATTGTCAAAGATTTGACCAAGAAAATTATTTTGTAGTATTTCCAGTATTTTTTCTACACCAAAATGTCCTACTACCCACTTTTAATGAGCTTCCTAGATCATATTTGAATGCTTGCTTGAAGGAACACATAGATGGCTCATATGGCATAGAAATCCATCCCGTAGATAAAAGTATGGAATTTTTTTTCCTAAACTCAATGTATGATAGGCAACATTAAATTCAGAGTCATTATTGTATAATTGTGCCACCCAGACGTCTCATGCCCATAAGAGTTAAGAACTGTGGTTAGAGCTAAAACGGGGGGTCATTTGAGGAAATTTGCGACATGGTTGGTGCTACCCTTATTGTACTTGATGTTCAAGGGGAATTGTTGTAGGTACATGGACCACTTATGATGACAATCATTCTGTAACTTTCCTTGTACTTGCACGAATTGTAGAGGCATGTGATTAGTGTGGATGCTTGTTTCCTTCCCTAGAATTTAATGCTTACACTCTTGACATGCCTACACAATGGAATACATCTCTTTTTTGTAGGTGGGGTATCTACGAAAAACATTGAATAGTGTTTTGTGATAGGCTACCAGATGACCATGTTGAGTAAGGACTGCATTGATAGTATAATACAAAGCATCTGTCTCAATATCAAATGGATGTTGTGGGTATGGAAGAATAAGGATTGGTGCTGAGCAGAGGTGAAATTTCAAATCCTCAAATGCTTTTTGTTGGGATGTGGCCCACACAAACTTGTCCTTCGTTCCACCCTTGGTCACCTGGCTTATGGCCCAAGTGATATGAGAGAACCCCAACAAAAACCTACAGTAGAAGTTGGTGAGGCCCAAGAAGCTATGAACCTTAGTCATTGTCTTTGGGGCAGACCAATCATGGATGACTTGGATCTTCGCTGGATCCACATGCACACCCTGCTCATCCATGATATATCCCAAATATTGGATTCTGTGCATGCCAAAGGAACACTTCTCCAAATTGGCATATAACTTGTGTTATCGCAGGGTGCCTAATACCTGTTGAATACAGTTCAAATGTTCCTCCCAAATTTTGTTGAAGATGAGGATGTCATACAAATACACGACCACAAAGGATTTTGTGAATGACCACAATATGTCATCCATCATTCGCATGAATGTGGTTGGGGAATTAGCCAAGATGAAATACATAAACAACCACTCAAAGAGACCCGATTTAGAATTGAAGGTTGTCTTACATACACCATTTTTCTTAATCGACACCTGGTTGTAGGATAACTTTAGATCAATCTTACTAAAAAAATTGGGTCCCTTGAGCTAATTGAGAATATCATCAATCCGATTGATTGGGTACTGATTCTTGACTGTGATATTTTTTAGGGCTCTATAATCCATACAAAGTCGCCATGTCCTATTCTTCTTCTGTACCTGAACAATTGGTATCCCACAAGGTGAGGAGCTTGGTCTGATGTGGCCCTTCAAAATTAGATCTTGGATCTCATGTTTGATTTTTATAAAAAATGCATGTACACATGGTCATTAGGCAGAGGAGCACCGAGTGTCAAATCAATTGAGTGCTTTACTTGATAGTGCACAAGCACCCTAGTAGGTGAGGAAAATATGTTTTTGTGCTCTTTGACCATCTTTTCCACTTATTGCTGTTGTGCAAAAACACCCCTTGCAAAGGCTATGGAAGTTGTAGTGACCTTTCGATCGAACCATAAAGAGGAAAAATCTCTTGGTCTAAGAGACCACCTCTTCGCACTACTTCACAGAAATCAAAGAGACCAGAGTAGTTGGGACTACCTCTGGTACCCTACAAAGTTGATCACCCTAAGTAATAATGACACTACGAGACCTAGATTCATAAATAGCATGACACTTCCACATATATGGTTGTTTTGAGAGAACATCACAAAACTCAAGGGGGGAAACATCACACAATACCGTGTCTTTGAAGGGTTTGATGTCATAGTGAAGTAAACTTTGTTAGATGACGCAGATGCCAAGTCCCTAGATGAGCCAACCGATGGTGTATGGTTGAGGATGCAACGTCATTGTTAGGTTTGTTAGGATATTTAGACACTTAGGAGTTAGTTAAGATCTACTTGGTATAATGTGTTGTTAGGTAAAAGTGTGTTTCTTAGTGTGTTTCTTTAGTATGCATTAGTATGCATTTGTAGTTAGGAAATCTGATGGTCAGGATATGTTCCCGACATAGAGTGATCCGATGATTGATATTCCCCTCAATCTTAATGAACATTGATCTATGTCTTAACACCTGATTGGTCCATGATCTCTATTTAAAGAGCATGGAGGGCCATTTTCCAATGATCGATTGTGAGAAACTCTCTTGTAAAAACTCTTTGTAATCTTTTTATTTTTCATTAATAAACTGCTCCAAGTGGCCGCATTGGCTGGGGCCGTGGATGTTTCCCTGTAGGGGTTTTACCACGTCAAAACATCAGTGTGTTGATCTTTGATTTGGTTGTGTGATTGGTTACTGAAGGTTTTTTTCCTCTGTTGGAATACTTGTGTTTTCAAACATTGCATCAGAGCCTGTTTGAAGACCCGATCCTATTATAGATCGAGATCATGAAGTCGAGTTTCCTCATCTCCATTTTCTAAAATTTCCATGCATTTTTGGACTGAGATAAATGTTCCATTGCGTCTGAAGCGCTCGTTTCATTTAGGAATTCTTTTTGTTTCACTCGAAAAGGTTTTAGTTTTCCCAAGATACATCCATTTTGGCTAGATCCGAAGGTTTAAACCCTGAATACACCCTTTTAAAAATTTTGCAGAGTATTATTTTGGTTTTATATTATTTGTTTCTGGGTTGCTACTCTTTTAGATTTGCATATGTTCTTTTCCTTGTTCCCTGTGCGATTTCAGAAAATTAGAAACATATAGTAAAATGTGCATTCGCTGGCTAAACTAACTGAGATCTAACCGTTGGTGTCATCGAAAAGCAAATTTTTTTTCCTGTGTGAAATGTTTTTTCTTGAGCACGCTCTCCAAGGTCATCTTCAACAACACCAACAATACCCCCAATCATCCTGATAAACAATAGAACATGTTTTTCTAGTCCATTTGGTTAAAAGTTTCCTTATTAAGTAAGAGGTCTTGAGTTCAAGTCTCTCTTTTTGTTACTTTTTTTTGAAAAAGTTCATTCTCCATTGTAAAGTGTATTTCACTTATAAAAATGAATCACTATAAGTAACCTTAATATTTTATTTTAGAGTTATTTATTTTGCATGAATCTTTTTCTTTATAAAGTAACTTCATTGTAAAAGTGATACCCACTTCTTTTTATAAAAGTGGGTCACTTCATAATCAACTTACACCATCATGTGGTCCTTTGGTTATCGTTTATGCCTTTTTTTTAAAAGGGAATAAATTTCACATCTGAAGTTTGTTTTCAATGTCGTTTTTTTTTAAACTGCCTAAATTTTCGAGATATTTCCATCCAGATCATCAGTTTCAGATTTTAAATCCATATTATATGCATATTTACTATGGCTTCTACAAGTAATCTCTTTCTTACCAGCACCAACTAATTCCAATGGAAATCCCATATGGAGGATTTATTAAGAAGTAAAGTCTTGTACCAGATTACCTTGGGAAAGGAAACAACGCCCACTGACGATGATAAGAAAGTCAAATTGGATAATACGAATGACGAAGCATGTTGATTAACTATAATTTCCATCTCTCATGATTTAAGGTTCCACCTTCAATCAATTGATAAACCCAAAGAATATTGAGAAAATATTGAATCTGTGTTTGGTAAACACAATATTATTCGAGCACAATAGTTAGAAAATCAAGTACTAACTTTAAGTCCAAATGATTTTTATTGCATTGAAGACTCTCTATCTAAGTTTAAAACACTCAGAACTTTATGTGAAGAATGTAAAATAAAGTTAGAATAAGATCGTTGCATCTATCTTATTCTTTCTATGCTAGGTAGTGCATATTATGTGTTTGTATCTACCTTTTATGCCATGCAAGAGGCTCTAGGGACAACTTATCAAAAACCCAGTCTTGAGAACTTTTGTGATGCTTTGATTAGAGAGAAAGATCATCTTGTACAATTTGGAGTGATCAACACTGCAGGTACCTCCAACAAAGCCTTAGTATTCCATTAGAAAGATAAACCCAAGAATCCCAAGAAGAAACATCATCACCACAACAATAAGAAATATAAGGGTCCCAATCCCACTCAGACAACTTTCGCTCCTAATGGTGACAAAGGAGAAAAATATAAAAGTAAGAAGATTGACAAAAATTGCAACTTTTGTGATAAATATGGTCATGACGAGTCCAAATGTTTCAAGAAGATGATATCTTTAGAAGCAATGATGAATAATCACAACATCAGTATTGATTCTACTTCTTCTTCTTCTTCTCATGGGCATGCAATTTCTACTTCTGGTTTATCCTTCAATACAAATTCTACTTCTTCTTCTGATGAGTGGCTTATTGATTATGGAGCATCTTATCATATGGCTAAGGATAAAGACATATTTTTTTCTCTAAATGAATGTACCACCAATAAAATATTTGTTGGTGATGATAGATCTCTTAGTGTTGAAAGATATGGAACAATTCAAGTAGAAAATGTTCATTTCAATGTTGTATTATGTGTTCCAAGTCTTTCTTGTAACCTTCTATCAATATATCAAATCACTCCTTCAGGTGAAGGTAAAACCGTAGAGCTTTCACCTCACCAAGTTGTAATCAAGGATCTAAAATATCCAAAGCATGTTTTTGCAATTGGAATTGTTTATGATATTACGAGGTTGTACAAGTTTGACAACTTTGGGTCATCATCTTCTTCATCAGTTTTTGTTGCTCATAGCGATGACTTCAGAAAACTTTGGCATGAGCGGTTTGGTCATCTAAACTATCGCTCATTGCAACAACTATGTAATCAACATATGGTGACTGGTATTCCTCTTGTTTCATGAAAAGACGGTATTTGTGCTGGTTGTGTTATTGGAAAACATCATCGGGATAGTTATGACAAATGTGCCTCTTGGCACGCCTCCATCCTAGAGAAATATAACAGGCTATACACCGTATGAGTTAGTATATGGGAAGCAGGTACTACTTCCCATAGACTTTCAGGTAAAGACCTTCAAAACTGCCATGCAATTAGGAATGGACCTGAATGAAGATAAAAAAAAGAGGCTATTACAATTGAATGAGCATGATGAGATAGGACAAGATGCTCTACAAAGAACCACCCTAATACAAGAAAAAAGGACCAAATGGCATGTCAAGTACATTAAACAAAAGTCCTTCCAGCAAGCTAATTGGGCCCTCCTATATGATAGAAAATTTTAAAATTTCAAAGGCAAACTGTCTACCAGATGGATGGGGCCCTATGAGGTTGATATAGTCTATGACAATGGTGCAGTAAGGATAAAGACTATTGATGAAAAGAAAACATCCCTTGTTGTAAATGGACATCGACTGAAGGTTTATCATAATCCGTTGTCAAAGGAGGATTTTGTCAAAAATGTTCTTCAGACTGTCGAAATGCAACTGGTAAGCGAGAGGGTTTTCCCTCCTGCTGACCTACCATAGTAAGTTCAATTTGTATAAATTCATTTTCTATACGTAGGTGTGTCATGAGATGAAGTTTCTTTTTATTTTTAACTAACAAAGACAAAAGAAAAATTGGTGGTGTTCCCATGTAGATAAACAAATAAGGAGGACAACTACCAGAAAGAGTTTCCTTTAAGTTTTCCAGACTCTTTAAAATTGAAAATACCGGCGAGCAGGAACTGGCCCAGGCTCGACAAAAATCCACGGGATAGTATAGAGAGTTTCCTTTAAGTTTTTCAGACTCTTTAAAATTGAAAATACCGGCGAGCAGGAATTGGCCTGGGCTCGACAAAAATCCACGGGACAATATAGAGAGTTTCCTGTAAGTTTTTTAGACTCTATAAAATTGAAAATACCGGCGAGCATTAACTAATCTGGGCTCAATAAAAATCCACAGAAAATTAGTAGTTAGGATTATTATCGTGTTGTAATAAAAGAGGAAATGCCAGCAAAAGTGTGGTCACCTTGGCTCCAGAAGAAAAGGAGTTTTTTCATCTCAGTTACTGGTCATTACAGAGTACCCTCCTGTTACAAAGATTTCCTGCATTATTCCTCTATAAACTTTGGCAACTGCATGGTTTTTCAGATGGATTTGACCATAGAACACCAGCTATTTCTATAAATCACTTTCACCAAAATCAGTGTCAACATTTTTAAGCCCAAGAAAGTTCATTTTTGTGCTTATATCGCATTGACGATCACCTCTATGTATGAAGGGCCACCAAATCATTTCATTTTGCCTATCCGATACCAGATCCTATCCAGTATAAAAGAAGGGGCCTTGCGCTATTCCGGTACCAACTGCAAATTTTACACACAAGTGATCCGACACTTAGGTAATCAGGTGATCCTGTACCAACTGCAAATTTTACACACATGTGATCTGGCACTCAGGTAATTAGGTGATCATGTACCAACTACACATTTTACACATAGGTGATCCAACACTCAGGTGATCCTGTACCAACTGCAAATTTTACACACAGGTGATCCGGTACCCAGGTGATCCTGTACCAACTACAAGTTTTACACACATGCGATCCGACACTTAGGTGATCGTGTATCAATTACAAATTCTACACATAGGTGATCCAGTACTTAGATGATCCAGTACTGGTAAGAATATGACGGGTAGCTTTCATCATGTTTCCAATTCGCTGTCAAATTATTAGTGCGAGGACATACATATTCGACATTTTTTTTTCTTCGTATTATTTAAAGGAATTAGACTAAATATGCGTTTAGAACATCTAATTGCTCTTGGATCATGACATCCCCTATTTTGTCATGAATCTATGTAGAAATCTTAGACCTCACCTCTATGAGAAGGAAGTGTCCTACGAAACATCAAAAATGCAAAATCACGATGTCTTTTATTGGATCAAACTCCCTATGTCTATCTGATAAATAAACCCCATGATTAGTTGTTGTACTATATGAAACGGCGTGAACCACAAATATCAACATATCAAGTAATGATCCCAGTCTATTTCATATACACGAGTCTCGATCATAATGACCACCTCCTTTCGTGAATATCGTCTGCCACCAAGCTTCCCATGAATTTGGAAACCGTTAGTAGATCCAACTTACCTCGCCATATAATCATGAGTATCGACGTGACCGTTGTAATCTACACTTCCATTCATAAATGTTCCTCTTGATGGCTCTGCCATCCAGATGAGCATTATTTACCCTTGTTATCACACTATCTACAGATACCCTATGCCTTCGTATCCCTTGTATGTTTCTCCAAACCGATACTCTATCATCCGGTACTCAACCCTTGACCTTCTGTCTGTGCCTGATCCATCCAAGAGAATTGCTTGAAATAGTATGGGGGTCGACAGGCATGAGACAATATTTCAAATATACAAAGAAACAACAGAATATCAGGCTTGTAAGAAAAAATATGAAGAGGTAGGGTGGGTGCCATTCTTGGAGAAATTTAAGGGCCATCATGAGGGAATTTCTCTCGTTTTTGTGCAAACATACGATGGAGAAAATGTGCAGCTTGGGGATGTGAAGTTAAAAACTGTAGAGGCCACTATAGAAGAGGCCACAGGTCTCTCTATGGCTAGAGAATGATACTTCAAAAGAGTAATCGTAGACAAAAAGATCTGTCAACAATTCCTCAAACCAAAACATCACGACCCTGATTGGACCAAGGGCGTCCCTCGGAGCTATATCAAAGAAAAATATTTGACAATGCTTATAAGTCTGCAGAAATTCCTCACCTGTGAGGGAAGGTATGTCGTGACCTTCATTTATCATTTAAATATTTTGTCACATTTTGAGGGAGGACCACAGATAAATTTTCCCCATTTTTTATGGATGAGTTTAAAGAAAATGACAAGAGGGGTGAGGTCAGTTTCTAAGAAAGTCGAGACTAGTCTTCATCATCATGGCTTAATCAAACTTATGGTTGTTCATGCTGTAAAAACACAAGGGGGTAGTTGGAAGCAATTGCTCCAACAGAGCTTCGCTCAAGAGAAATCCAAGTCGGCTGAGACATAGGAGGTAGGGACACACAGTGAAGTCTCAAACAGAAAAGAAAATAAAGACATGGCATCAGGAGGTAAAGAAGACACTGCTGTGCCCAACTCATCTCCGCCCATTGAGAAATCAGTGACAAAAAAGTTGGTCATGGGGGAACCTGTTATATCAAGAAAGAAGACAGCCACTCAATTCCAGAGATTAATCTCTACTTCGGTTCAAAGGGGTAAAAGACGAAAGGAGGGCTCAGAACCATGTGGTCAATCGGATAATGTTCCCAAAACAATTATGGAAATGCCATCAGAACCAGCCAGTCAAATAGAGAAGACCCCTGACTTCCAGTTACAAAGAAAGAAAAAGTCTGCACCAGTTGAAGCGTCTAGCTCAGTCCTACGCCCTAAAGACCAATG
>SNQJ01S0003141.1:206034-276214 GCA_010110895.2 Picea sitchensis | reverse complement strand
CATTGCTATCTGATTCAAAGTGCTATTTCTGTTGCTATTTCGTATATCATTTCTGTGTATTGTAAAGATTATGCTGGATATTTTACTGTTATTCTGTCATTTCTAGCATTTTGTTTCTGTTCTGCATATTTTATATATCTGGTATCTTGCAGTGAATCAATATCAAGTACAATTTAAAAAAAAATTCAACTTATACTTAAACCATTCAATTATATCCAATTAGAAATGAACAATAGTATAAGAGTTACATCAAAACACCACAATACACCATGCACAATATATGAGAAATAATCAATAGTTATTGTTCAAGGGAGGTAATGACTTCCAAAGGTAGCTACAACTTCCAAATACAAAAGGAGGGATAAACCTCCAATATGAAGATAAAATCTTCCAATACAAGAGAGGGTTGACCTCTCCATCCTTTCCCCCTCTTTCCGCCCAACAATATATGAGAGATAATAAAATTTTACATTAAATCATCACCATCAACCAAGCATCACATAGAGCCTGATAATGCTTCATGAGACTTCTTCAACTTCTGTAATTCTTCAATTCTTGGAATACTCTGATCCTGTAGATAATATTACTCAATGTATTCTCTGAAACTCCTCCAAGTTTCACTCCTTGAATCCTCCCCAAAAAGAAGTTATAGAAAGAATGGTAGACTTTATTCAATTCTGGTTTATTCAGGAGAGAAAAATTGTATAGAATGCCCCGCGCTCAATATTTAACATAAGATTATGAAACTCTCACACAAGAAACTAAAGTTTGTACTCTTTCCAATGAAATTGGTCTCACATCATTTGGACTCTCTATGAAGAAGTTATGACTGTTTTACCCGGAACACCTGTTTATGACTAGCTTCAAGACTAGTAAAAAACCCTATCTTCCACAGAGTGTATCTCCATAATTATAGCGAATCAAGAGCTGAAACTTTTACCACAGGTACCTTGATATGTCTTCTCAATACCATAGAAATTTCACCATTTGAATCGTTCTATAAAAAACATTATAGAAAAAATGGTAAGATGACCTATAAATAACATACCTTAGAACACATCACCAAAAGACTTCATCCTCCCTTGAAATCCGACCTTATTTACTTATGATTTCCTCTGAAATTAGAATTGTGTATCAAATGAATGTATAATTATATTTATTTATACCACTTATGTCACTTCCTTTTAACATTAGGGCAGACCTAACACTTTCTTATTTTGTGATTCTTTTCTTTAATTATCTTCAGGGCCTACATGTACTTCCTGCTTCAATTTCACTTTGTCATCTTCAAAAATTCATTTCTCCTCAACCATGAGGATCCACGTGATGTGCCACCTACCACCGGAAACAACATGATGTATACTATCCATCCATGGGTTTTGTTTCTTCATGTACATTGTCCTTCATGTCCAAATACCTTCATCAATCTTGCAGTCCAAAACCAATGACTAGGGTTGACATCAATGACAACAACCAATCTTCCAACACTCTCTCAGTCAATTGGTTATTAACATTTAATCAACAAATAAATTTTCCAAATCAATGTGTATAATATCCATTTTAGTAATGTAAACATGTTATTTTGTGGTTTAATTGAATATGTGAAGGAATGACTGAATTCTTGAGTAAAATGGCATTAAGTATGATAATTCATGAAATTAAGTA
Organism: Picea sitchensis; assembly: GCA_010110895.2. Classification (NCBI taxonomy): domain Eukaryota; kingdom Viridiplantae; phylum Streptophyta; class Pinopsida; order Pinales; family Pinaceae; genus Picea; species Picea sitchensis. The sequence continues at coordinate 274,549 of SNQJ01S0003141.1, read as the reverse complement.
TGTGAGGCATGAGTGGCATGTATCCTAGATGGTCCTGCAAGTCTTGAGAGGAAAGTTTGCAAGATATGGACAAAATAGTCATTTTGGAGGGGACAAGAGTTCCCTGGTTCTTGGAGATTCCTTATAAGGGTTTGGGAGCCTTGAGCCTTGTGAAAAACTACCTTCTTTATATGGAAATCTTGTAGGATATAGAAATCCTCAACTTAGGAAAAGTAAGAATGCTTCCCAAAATCTTAAGGACTTGGTAGAGACTTAGAAAATACTTGGAAGAAACCTTGAAATTTTCAAGTTTTGATTTAGATCGTTACCTTGAAGAAAGATGGTGTTTTAAATTGAGACGATTCACAACCGTTGATTCGACATAGTGAGTAGATCAGGACCCATGGTCGGATGGTATTACCAAAAAAGTGACCAAGTGAGGGATTGAATTATGACCCCGATGAGGGAGACTCCGAGTCAACAAAGACCATTGATCTATCAAAGAGTGGAAATATACAAGTTCTGGATCATTGGCTCTTGATGTTAGTGTATCGGGGTAAGGAACATTGAACGTCTTGGAAGAGGTTTAGGACATGATTCTGAATATTGGGGATTCTGAGGACCATAGATCTCTCAGAAAGTGTCCATGAGATATCATCTATTGGATTTGGTATGAATCACTCTGAAGAGTAGGGTTCATGAACCTTAGCCAACAATCGGTTGTAACCACGAAGATCACATTGTCCATCGGATTAGAAGAACAAGGATTTTTTGATCTGTCGAAGTGTGTATGGTCGAAGTGACCTATTTAGAATATTTCATGGAAGCAAATTGGATATGCTCCGATGAGGAGGAACCTCAAGAATGGAGGTGGATGATTGATCTGAGTATGGGCGAGATTTAATCTCAATCGTACATTTCCATGGGTCCCACTCGGTACATTAAGAGTTGGGGAATTTAATCAAAGGGTAAACTATCGAGCACTTAAAGGCTCCAAGGGAATAATATCCATTGAACCATCAAATAGAAGATTCGTTGGATCCTTGAGTACAATTTCGTTGATACAATACCATCAGAGAAGGTGTCGATTTTGGCGATTGAGCACCCCAACATGAATGAGTCTGAATTATCTATAGGTCATCGATTTAAGTCCAATGAATAATAATAATTGTCTGATCGGGGTGCCTAGATCTCTGGATACCTTAACTAACACAGTAGGAGACCTGTCAATGTGAATTGTAAGAGCCAACATATCCTATATTGTGATAAGAGAATTCCTCACATAAGGATTGATGAACTTGAAGATTCACCCTGAGTGTTGAAGAGAGAAAAATAAAACATCTAGCTGACCTCAAAGTGGATTAGGGGGTTTGATGTGTTACAAAATGGTATCAGAGCTGAGTTCAAACTCTAGGATTTAATGGGTCACCAAGGCTACCTAATTTTTTTTAAGAAAGATTTAATATTTCCTTGTATGCATGTTTTAAAACCTTGGTATAATTGTTAATAATGGTCATTGTTTCAACACATATGACATAATGAAATATAGGAAGAGGTGAATTTTACAATGTGGCATGGAAGACATCTCACACCTCAAGGACGAGGAATATGATGGCCAAAGGGATAGAGATACCCCTCCAAATTTAGTGGCCATGGTTAGAAGTCGGAAGGAAGAGAATGGGAGACTCATGAGAGTCCAAGATGAACAAGAAGAATTTAATGCAATATTAATTGCAGAGCTTGTCAGAGATTCAAAAATATTTGTTGTAGGGTCCCAAGAATGAAAAGTTACAACAGATGATGTAACATATCCAGCCACCCACAGGTCGGGCACACTAACTACAAGTCCCCTTCTGGACTAATTTGACCCCTGATCTGACTTTAATTGACAAGGATTCATGAAATATTCACATGCATTGATCATGATTCATGCTAAAAATAAAATGAATGAACCATACGACATGCACACCAATAACCAAAAATCATGCATATTATAGATGTGAAATTCATAGATAATTAAATACATGACGGAAATAAATATACACAGGTAAATAACCATAACATAGAGAACTTATATTTTCTAAAATAAGACACCAACTGGCTGCAGACCAAGGACGTTCCACCCAACCATAGACATTGTTGTTCCAAGTCTCAATAGAAATGTCACCCCTGAGACAAGGCTATGAATTCACAAGGATGGTTCTAGAGTGTCACTCAGCTTCCCAAACCAATCAACACTCAAGATCTCATAGGCTTCCCAGCAACCACATCAATCCAAGTACACAAACTCTCTTCTACCCAGTCGACATAACCCAAGAGAATAGACCCCCTTCTCTTCCACGCAGTCCCTCAGGTTGTCCGTCTCCTTCCAGGGCTCCATTGCAGTTGTCCAGAATCTCCATGCTCAGACTCTCAGGACTCGCAGTTGTGGACAAAACTGAGCACAGACCAAAGCATCTTAGACATGCATGCATTGATTCATGGATGGAATACACCAACAGTCTCTACACCCAACAATACCCTAGCTACCCTTTGATAGTTATTTTTCCTTTCCCAAGCCAAGACACGAATGAGGAAAGAGGTGGGGGTGGTGGAATGAACCAAAAATGAGAGTGAACGAAATTCCTAAATGAAATGGTAAGGAAATGTCCTGAACAATCTGTGAGTGAGTGAATAGGAGGATAAAAAAAACCAAGAGAAGAACCAGGACAAGAATGGGAGAAAGAAACCCCCAAATGGACCCAGGATGAGTTTATGTAATTCTTGAAATTAAGGCACCACTTGGCCTCCCCCCCCCCAAGAAGATCATGTAACTANAGCCCCCTTTCTTGTGGAATCATATCCCCCTATAACTCTTGTCCTTGTCCGTCTAGCAACCATCGACGTGTTTTATATTAATAATGATCAGAACATTACATTTCCTAGTCACACTAACCTCATAATAATTGTTTAGGCACTCTGGCCTTTCATAACTTAACAAAATACAATATTTAATATAGGGCTCAAAACCCGAGTTGTTACATCCCCTCCCCCTTATTTTGGCACTGTCGTCAGTGCTTATATAAAACAAAAAACAAAATTTCAAAATTTATTCAAAACTTTGCGGGTACTTTGCCTGCATGGAATCTTCATGCTCACAAGTAGCATCTTCAGGACCGTAGCAGGTCCACTGGACTTTTACCAGCTCTATAAATTGATTCCAGATCATTTTTACTTTTCTTTCCAATATTCGCATTGGCTGGACCTGAAAGTCTTCGTCTGTATCTACTTGAATCAGATGTTAATCAATAACATGGTTAGGATCATGTTCATAGTTTTTTAGTAAAGATACATGGAATACATTATGCACATTCATGGAAGTAGGAAATGCAAGCATGTATGTAATTGGCCCTATTCTGTCCAATATCTCGAATGGACCACAAAATCTGGATTCTATATTTGTACAACTACCCAACTTCAAAGAGCTCTTCTTGTGCTTCACTTTTAAAAGAACATGCCCCCCCACTTTAAATTCTCTAGTTGTCCTATTCTTATCTGCATAAATTTTCTGTCTATCTCAAGTTTCCTTTAAATTCTTCTTAATTCTAACCATATGGTCTTCAACATCCTTGAGCAATTCTGGCCCAAGTACCACTCTATCTACTAGGTTGTCCCAACTCACTAGAGTATTTCATTTCATACCATACAAAGCTTCTGGGCTCATTTAAATGAAGCTTGATACCCATTATTATAGGAAAACTCAACCAAGTGCAACTAATCTTCCCACTTAGATGGCTATTCATCACATACATTCTCAACATGTGTTCAATTACTTGGTTGACTCTTTCTATCTTCCCATCTGACTGTGGATGGTATGTTGTGCTAAAGTTCATATTTGTACCAAATCCTTTAAACAATCCCCTCCAGAAATTTGAAGTAAACTTTGTGTCTCTGTTTGAGACAATTGTCTTAGGTATCCCATGCAACCCAACAATATCCCTCATGTAAATTTCTGCAATATTAGTTGTTGTATGAGTCGTTTTTACAGGAACAAAATGAGCAACCTTTGTAAATTTATCAACCATGACCATGATTGAATCATGTTGTCTTGTTTTCCTGGGAAATTTAGTTATAAAATCAATGGTTACCACTTCCCACTTGTTCTTTGGAATTGGTAATGGCTCTAGCAAACACGTTGGGTGACTATGTTCAACCTTCACTCTTTGGCATTCCATACATATGACAATGTAACCAACAACATGTTTTTTCATTCTTGTCGAAAAGAATTGGCTTCTTACTACTGCAATCATTTTCTGGTAACCGGGATGTCCGTCATATGAAGAAATATGCATTTCTTTTAATACCAAATTCCTAAGTTCTCTGGAACTAGGAACATAATTCTATTTTTATGCATAAGTAATCCATCTACCCCCATCTCATATTCTTTAAATTTCTGTTGTACATTTTCCTACTGTAATCTTTCTTTTACCTATAGGTAATGTTGATCTCTGACAACAACATCTAAAATTCTTCTCTTTAAATCTGACTGATGCATACTAACAACTGTAGCATGCATGAGATGTAATATTTTACTAAGTTCATCAACAACTTTATTTTCTTTTCCTTTGATATGCTTGATTTCAAAATCGTATCCACTTAAAAATTCCAGCATCTCATTTTCCTGGAATTTAAAGTTGGTTGTTCAAAAATATATTTCAGACCACTATGGTTTGTTGTTAATTCAAATCTCTTCCCCATGAGATAATGCCTCCACATTGTTGACGTAAAGAGACTGGAGAGTCACAAACATCAACATTTCAACCTCTTGCAGGGCTAGGTGAGAAGAGACAATAATATCATCCTAGGATTAAAGCCTCGGACAAGAATGTGCATTGAACTCCAGGCCAATTTTCCCCTAACCTAAAGTCCAAGCGTGACTTCCTTTTCCTTGTAATTTTACTTTTTAGCACAATTTGTTTTTTGTGTAATTTATGATTTTTATTCTTTATGTTTGAGTTTTTACATTACTAACAATGAATTTAAATCCTAAAAGTATTTAAAGAACTAAAGAAAATGCAAACAATAAGATTTAAAAAAAAAAGTAAAGTCTTTTTGTTTTTTTTTTTAAGTTTTCTATCAAGAAGTAACTAAAACAAAACTAAAATAAAGGAGAAGTTAGTGCTAAAAAGATTAATTAAAAATAAAAACTTATTAACAATAAATTCACTAACCATCAAATTTTTTGTAAAACAACATGATGAATTAACATTTAATTTTCTTTTAAAAAATAAATGTGAAACTACAATTAGAAAACTAAAACAATTGTGAAAAAGAAAGTAGCAAAGATTTTACCTATGAGAGAATTTTATGTACATCATGCTACAATAGTGATAACTCATTATGTATTTTCCTTTTTATTTTTTACTTTAAGTGTTGGATTAATAGAGATGAAGAAAATTGAGGATTTTTAAAAAAATAACAAAGAGACAGTTTTAGAGTGGAAAATAAATTGATTTTCATTTGAAATGCTTCCCATACAGACTCTTGAATTTTCGAAACCTACATGTCTCTGCATATAATAGGATTAGGTATATGGTTTTTAGCCACTCTAGAACAATGTTACAATAGAATGACTAAGAACAAAAATAAAAAAAAGAAAGTTGAGCCAGAAATGGAATGGAGCAATGATGGTGAATCACAAGGAGAAAACCTGCATATTAGAAACCGATTAGTGCTGAATAAAATCGATCTTGAATACAAAAAACTAACAAGTAAACATTCACCTTATGGAAGCCAACAAGATCATTCTAGCTTTATCTTTTTTCTGCATCGCAATACCCCCTATTGCCAACAATTATGTCAATCCCTGCTGAATATGTAAAAGAAGAATGAAATGAAGCAAAACTCACAACACTCCAAGCATACCTCTCTATAAATTTCTTGCCAAAGTTTTCTCTCTCATAATTTTATTTCTCTAAATTTTCTCCTTCAGCAAGTTTTCTTCCTTTGCACTTATTAGGCGCTACTTCTTTTATCTCATTTGGTGAATAGTTCCTTTATTTAAGTAGTTTTATAACCGAATTGGAACTGTCAAGGAACCTTCTTAATATATTATTAAACAAAACTAATTTGTTTTGTTTATCCCTCTGTCATTAATTGATGTTTACGTGTAGATCCATGCCCTCCGCTTTATCATTCACTGCTACTTAGTCCATTATGAAATTACACAGGCTAGAGAATTTTCATAACCCTTTGCCGGTATAGTTACTAGTAAATCAATAAATTGTCCAACATTTGGAGCACTCAAATGCACGTGGAAAAGATAAGAAATATTGAGTTTTTCAATCCTACAATTTCTGAATTTTCCATGCGCCCGACAAGAGATACAATGAGGCCTCCGATATGTTGTGCCGTGTGCATTGGAAAATGTAAAATAAGTTGTAAAACATAGCTCCCAACAAAAGTGACTCAGAACTGTCCAAATCTGGGCTTAGAAGTCTTCCAGCTACATCAAGAATAATTTTCATATTAATGCCAATATCACCATCCCAAGTCAACAAGCCTTCTTTTCCCCATAATACAAAAGCAGCCAGACATTTAGTCACATTCTGCATCTCACTATGATCATCATTTTGAATAATTATTCCAATAACAGATGAGAAGAAAACATTGTGTATGACTTTTGCAACATCTATTGGAGCATTCTTTAACAACATTGTGAGAAGATCCAAGGTACCAGTGACAAATCTGATTGGTTGTTGCTGAGGATTTTCCAATATAGGGCCAATGGAGGGTAGCACCTATGAAAAAAATGGATTCAAGAACCCTGGTACATCTTTAATAGCCTCCAAAACTTCCACAACGTTAATACTAATAAAAGGATCAGGAATGTGTCATGCCTAGATATTCAAAACCAATGGTGAGATGATAGACTCTACTGTAACTGACATTTTTTTTTTATCGGCTTTTACTGCTCTTTGAAAGCCCTTTAAATATATCTGCATATCTCAACGTATTTAGCATATTCTCACAAGAACCGAAATTAGGAGAAACACATGATATCATAACCGTCCGTGAGTTCCTTACACAAGAATCATGAAGAACTTCCATCAACTTGGTTCCTCGAAATGGAATATGAATTCGACCATTATTCAGGGACCATATACACTCTTTTAGAGCCAGGAGGATCTTTTTGATTTATGCTCCCTCCATCTTTTATCAATATACTCCTTCACACATTGTATGTTCGAGACTTCAATTCTTGCAGGCCAACAATGAAAACTTGTTGTCGGGCATCCTCCCTCATACACAATTTCCTCTTGTCACCAAGCAGATCATATAGTTTTCCCCATATATCTCAAATAAACTAAGCTGCAAGCGAAACCCTTATTCTCGATTGTTTGACCATATGCAAAGCATGTGGCTTTTGTTCGCTGAAAGATGGTTGGAACAATTGGCTCCACGGTAACTCGATAAACTTCATCATTTGATACATGTTCATCTAAAATAGCATCAAACAAAAAATCATGTTTCTCCACATAAGCTGTCAAATCCACCTTCAAATTTGGTTCGTGAACACTTAACCAGATATTATCATTAACATTGATATTATCTTCCTCCTTTCTTGCCAACTCCTTTTTTATTCAAAGGTATTTTCTGAACCACAACTTTAATCTTTTCCAAATTGCTCTCTTGAATAATTTCCTCCTCATCGAAGAGGTCTTTCACTGTTCATGTTCCTTTGTTTAAAATTGAATCCACCTTCAATAAATTGAGCTAACCCTTGACTATTTCGAGCTAAGATTTTGACTAGAGCTGCAATCCCCTCATTAGATTGAAAATACAATAAAGTATGTGCTTTGGCGATCCTTGAATAAACCAAGTATCTTCACATTGATATATAGCATCAAGTACCAAAATTACTCTTAGGATCCAAGCATTATATAAATGCCTTTCCACATATATAAAAGAGTTTATTTGTTTGAAACTTCAATTCTCGGTATTTGAAATAAGCATTATGAATGAATCCTATAGATTGTGGGAAACCTATCTTTAAGAAAATATGAGAGGAAGCACTTAGTACATGTTGGAAGAAACATAACATGATGGTTTAACATGAAATCCATTTATGAGAGATAAGGATTAGTAAGCAGTTTGTTTTTTTTAGATAAAGTCTCCAAGTGGGATAAGTATACAAGTGGAAAGATCGTGATGACATAGTAACATAACATAATTTTGCCTTTTGGCATAGGACAAATTTTAAGGTATGGTATAAAGAAAATATTTGAAATGTTGGAACGTGGCGTGTTGTTATGTATGACAACAAAGTTGATAAAAGGGACCAAAAATATATGGAAGAAAAATAATGTGTTGGAAGTGAACAAGAAGGCCACTTTTGTGATTGTTCATGAACCTCAACAACTTTACCAATTACTATATCATCCTTGCCGAATGCTTGTAGTAAACTAGTGTCTATTTGACAACTCGTATCATGTGTAACTTCAAAATTGATCACCGACCATCTTCATCGTAACTAAAAATATTATTTATTGACATGTTCTTTGAATGTACATCAACAACTCAACGAGTGCGTACAAGACTTTGCACAAGCAATTGTGAAATGAGAGAGGGAGCCTGACAACGCTTTATCAGATAAGTACTATTGACAAAAATCGTCGTCAACAATTGCCAACCAACATATGCGTGTCACTTACAGTGGTGTGCAACATGAACCAATAAAATTACAATCCTTGATTCTCAGAAGGAAGGGGAAGGGAAGGGTAATGAAAAGACTAAGGGCGGCTTGATGTGGAAAAAGAAGATGCTGATAGGGTTGGGTGGACGAGGTTATACAACAAGGGGAGACAGAATGGAGGTCAAGGGATTCTTGGATCAAGACTTTGTGGAATAACTCATGGAAAGTGGTAAGTATGAGGGGGTTTGGTCCTGTTGTATAACTCGAAGGGGCGACTCTTAAGATATTGACAAAATGATTACAAGGCTAGAAAACTATCATGGATGTGTGTTGAGGGAAAGACCCAAGTTTAACACTAAGCATCCACAACATGTATGTTGGAGGAATATCAAAATTAAGGGGATGGATAAAGGGAAAGAAGGAAGATGTGGATAGGACTGATGAACGTGACAAGCGAGGATGTCTCATGTAGCAAGTGCATGGTAGACAAGAGAGGGATTATGACAAAGGAAGGCAACTTGGTTCACCTGAAAGTCTGTTGTCCACCAAAACACATTTGGTCAATGAGTTAAAAATATACATATAGCCTAACTTTTAATATCACCAACCATTTCTCCATCACTTATGACCATCAAAATGGAAAAAAGAAAAGAAAGCGAAAGAAATAAAAGCGAGAAAATAAACCGTGTAATTGCAAAATCAACCCAAAACTAATCTAGTCGTTCCCCAAAATTTTATTATTATTATTATTATTGTTGTTGTTGTTGTTTATTTATTTATGTACAAAGGAAAAGAAACCATTAGCTTGGACTCAGGTCAGATGAAATTTAGCGTAAAGGAATGTGTCACCTTCTTTGCATGAAAATCTTATTAGTTTGAAAAATTTGTGCATGGAGGGACTGCCAACATTCCAACCAACAGATGTGTACAGTGCAGAGATATAATCAATCAATAGCTAAAAGAAATGATAACCAATCTCCAAGACATGCCAACCAACATATGTGTTTCCAGTAATGATGAAGGTATCAATTGAATTATATTTAATATTTAGGGTTTGTACACTAAAGGGATGGTCCATGAATTCAACAAACAAATCATATCTATGTACCTTTCTATCAGGATCATGGTTATCATGATGCAAAGAAGATTCATAACATGGATTAAAAAACATAGGAATTTCCCTACAATAGTCACTATTATCGAAATAAAAAGTGCACCTAGGAGGGACATGCTCGATGGTGCCAAGTTCTTTATACTCTTTTGATTGAAACAAAGGATTAGAGAAAATTTTATACAAATTAAGATCTTGATTGAACTCATAGATATATTCAAAAGAGGAGTCCTCAGCTGCACCATTAAAATCATGTCGGTCTACATCATTTGACCACTCATTAGCATTATCAACAAATAAAAATGCATCATAAATTGGTTTGACATGATCAACCTCAGTTTCTTTATATGTATAATCAAATTTACCATCGCGTGCGTGCGTATAAAGGCTCAAAATTAAAGATGACTTTGGGATTGATTTTTTTCATGAGGCTTAAGAAGGGTGATGTTTGGGATGTGAGAGGTGGATTGATCATTAAGCATCATGATATAATCATAATCCTCTTCACATCCAATCTCTTGCCCACAAGTATTGGATTCATTATAATTAGGCCTCGAGGGAGAGGGTTCCCAAGATATACTCCCAACATGATATGAAGATTGAGACTCAAGAAAGAACATGCGATCTTGTAAAATTTTAATGATGGGGATTAAAGAAGACAAATCCTTGTGTGAATCATAAATGCCAAAGGAGTAACCTGTTCTACGAATTTTCTCTTCGAAGTCGAGGCAAGTGGATAGACCTAGCTCTAGGTTTTGAAAATTCTTTTATTCCAACTTCCATTGGTAAATAGGAGGTTCTATAGTGGTAAACCCCCCCTGTGGACTACACTAGGGTTCAATGTGCAGGCAGAGCTAACCATCTAAAGTCTCCTACTTTTTATAACTACCCCAACTATACCCCACATACATGCATGAAATACAAGGTAAAAGGATATGGTAACTCTACCTTAAACTCTGTGTCCGGTGTTGATCCTTTCATCTTCAGTTGCTTCTTGACTACAAGTCTCCTCCCAAGGCTGACCTGCATTCATAAAAAGACAAACAAGAAACTACGAACATGCATCACATATATGAATTAGTGGGTTAGACGTCATAATAAAATGTAAATCAAACATAAATATTGAACACATCATATGGCGGGACAAAAAAAGTACTTCTTTATATTAATCTCACAAAGTTACTTACAAAATGAGATCGACGATTGCTCCTTGAACCTGGTCCGAGATCCTCTTCACCAAGCTCCAACTTCTTCCATGTATCTTTCTCCTCTTCATCTCTCTCTAGAGAATGGATTAGGCTTGCAATGGAGGAAAAAGGCAAGAATAGGGAATTCTGGCTCAAAACTCACAATGTGGCTGCAAATTCTTGGGGCAAGGGGGGAAAGTGAAATGGGCAGAGTTTCATCGTTCTTATGTTTTTCCTTGAAATGAGACCCCAACACCTCCTTTTATATGCCAAAAGGATGGTTATTCGGTTGGGTGATGGGCTATAGGCGGTGGATTAGTTGGGAAACTACCCAATAGCCCGTAATCTCAACTTCCTTGCAATTTTTTTATTTTTTTCAACTTTTGTGGGCATATGTGGGATGTAATGGTGCATATAGTGTACGTACATGAGTAGTAATGGTGCAACTAGCGCACATACGTGGGCAGTAGTGGTGCAGGGTGCATACATCTTCAAAAATAGTGTTTTTAAGAAGAGTTGTTCGGTGATGGTTTGGGAAAAATAGTAAGTAAGATAGCCTGATGCCAGGTATGCATGTATGGTGCAATTTAAGGTTATAACAAGAGGTAGAAGTTCGTAGTAATGCAATAGGGAAACCAAGTTGGTAGGGAGAATGGGAGTAGAAATTAAATTGTATAACTTGATAAACTGAAGGTTAAATGTAAGAATGCTCTCATTATATTTCATAAGTAACTGATTAAACCTCTTAAGATGCTCGTAAGGATTATCTAAATGCCCAAAGGTAGAAGTAAACCAGTAAGAAATTTCAAACCAGGTAGAGATGCATTCATCAGGAAGGTTGGAAAATAAAGAGGCGGCATCGCCCTGAAGTGAATTCATGAACAAAAGCATGCAAGTATCATTATTATCTACAATGATAATGGTGCAAGCATTCGAAAATGTAGTAAGATGTTCAATTACTGTAACACTTCTTTTACCATGAAAGAGAGGTATATGGTTCTTGAATTTTTGAGGCAAAGGGTTAGCCGAGTGATAAAACTTCAAGGGAGTGGGCACAAACCAAGGGGAATTTTTTAGGTCTTCTTCTAACTCAAAAATCCCATACTTTAAAATGACTTTCCTGGGGTTAGTAGCTGAAACCACAAGGTTACAACCACCAAACAGGCTTCCAATCAGTTGAGACATTGAGGTCTAGGAAACAAAAAAATGAAAGAATTAAAACAAACTAGGAACGAACCATTGAACGGTCATCCCTAGTATGATCGCCACAAATATGTTGATGTCAAGAGACTAGAGAGTCACCAATATCAACATAAACCTCTCGCAGGGCTAGGCGAGAAGAGACAGGAATATCACCCTAGGCTTAAAGCCCCAGACAAGAATGCACATTGAACTCCAGGCCAATTTTCCCCTAACCTACAGTCCAAACGTGAATTCCTTTTCCTTGTAATTTAACTTCTTACCACGATTTGATTTTTATGTAATTTATGATTTGTATACTTTATGTTTGATTTTTTTACATTAGTAACAACGAATTTAAATCCTAAAAGTATTTAAAGAACTAAAGAAAATGCAAACAATAAGATTTAAAAAAAAAAAGTAAAGTCTTTTTGTTTTCTTTAAATTTTCTATCATGAAATAACTAAAACAAAACTAAAATAAAGGAGAAGTTAGTGCTAATAAGATTAATTAAAAAGAAAAACTTATTAACAATAAATTCACTAACCATCAAGCTTTTTTGTAAAACAACATGATGAATTAACATTTAATTTTCTTTAAAAAAATGTGAAACTACAATTAAAAAAACTAAAACAATTGTGAAAAAGAAAGTAGCAAAGCTTTTACCTATAAGAGAATTTTATGTACATCATGCTACAATAGTGATAACTCATTATGTATTTTCTTTTTTATTTTTTACTTTAAGAGTTGGATTAATAGAGATGAAGAAAACATAGGATTTTTAAAAAAATAACAAAGAGATAGTGTTAGAGTGGAAAATAAATTGATTTTGATTTGAAATGCTTCACATACAGACTCTTGAATTTTCGAAACCTACAAGTCTTTGCATAGAATAGGACCATGTGTATGGTATTTATCCACTCTATAACAATGTTACAATAGAACGAATAAGCACAAAAAGAAAAAAAGAAAAGAAAGTTGAGCTAGAAATGGAATGGAACAATAATGATGAATCACAAGGAGAAAACCTGCATATTAGAAACCGATTAGCACCGAATAAAATCGAGGTTGAATACAACAAACTAACAAGTAAACATTCACCTTATGGAAGCCAACAAGCTCATCCTTGCTTTATCTTTTCGCTGCTTCGCAAGACCCCCTGCTGCCAATGATTCCATCAATCCCTGCTGAATATGTAAAAGAAGAATGAAATGAGATAGACCTCACAACACTCCAAGCATACCTCTATATAAATTTCTTGCCAAAGTTTCCTCTCTCAGAATTTTCTTTCTCTAAATTTTCTCCTTCAGAAAATTTTATTCATTTGCACTTGTTGGGTGCTACTTCTTTTATCTCGTTTAGTGAACGGTTCCTTTAGTTTAAGCAGTTTTATAACCGAATTTTAATTGTTCGGGAACCTTCTTAATATATTATTAAACAAAACAAATTTGTTTTTGTTATCCCTATGTCATTAATTGATGTTTATGCGTAGATCCATGTCCTCCTCTTTATTGTTCGCTACTGCTTAGTCCATTCCGACATTACACAGGTTAGAGAATTTTCATAACCCTTTTCCAGTATAGTTACTAGTAAATCAATAAATTGTCCAACATTTGGAGCACTCAAATGCACCTGACGAAGATAAGCAATATTGAGTTTTTAGATCCTACAATTTCTGAAGTTTCCATGCACCTGGAAAGAGCTACAACGAGGCCTATGATATGTTGTGCCATGTGTGTTGGCAAATGTAAAATAAGTTGTAAAACATAGCTCCCAACAAAAGTGACTCAGAACTGTCCAAATCTAGGTTTAGAAGTCTTCCAGATGCATCAAGAAGCATTTTCATAGTAACGCCAATATCACCACCCCAAGTCAACAAACCTTATTTTCCCCATAATACAAAAGCAACCAAGAATTCATTCGCATTCTGCAGATCACTGTGATCATCACTTTGAAGAATTATTCCAATAATAGATGAGAAGAAAACATCATGCATGACTTTCACAACATCTGCTAGATCATTCTTCAACAACATTTTGAGAAGATCCAAGGTACCAGTGACCAATCTGAATGGTTCTTGCTGACGATTTGCCAATATAGGGCCAATGGAGGGAAGCACCCACGAAACAAAGGGATGCAAGCACCCTGGTACATCTTTAATAGCCTCCAAAACTTCCACAACATTAATACTAATAAAAGGATCAGGAATGTGCCATGCCCATATATTCAAAACCAATGGTGAGATGATAGACTCTACTGCAACTAACGTTTTTTTTAATCTTCTTTTAGTGCTCTTGAAATCCCTTTAACTCTATTTGCATATCCTAACATATTTAGTGTATGCTCACAAGAACCCAAATTAGGAGAAACACATGATATCATAACCGTCCGCAAGTTCCCTACACAGGAATCACGAAGCACTTCCGTCAACTTTCTTCCTCGAAATGGAATATGAATTCGGTCATTATCCAGGGCCCATATACACTCTTTTAGAGACCTGAGGCTCTTGTTGGTTTCTTCTCCCTCCATCCTTTTCTCAATATACTCCTTCACACATTGTTTGTCTGAGACTTCAATTCTTGCAAGCCAACAATGCAAACTTGTTGTCGGGCATCCTCCCTCATACATAATTTCCTCCTGTCACCAAGCAGATTATACAGTTTTCCCCATATATGTCAAAGAAACTAAGCTGCAATCGAAACCCTTGTTCTTGAATGTTTGACCATATGCAAAGCATATTGCTTTTGTTCGCTGAAAGATGGTTTGAACAATTGGCTCCACAATAACTCGATAAACTTCATCATTTGAGACACGTTCATCTAAAATAGCATCAAACACAAAATCATGTTTCTCCACATAAGCTTTCAAATCCACCTTCAAATTTGGTTCATGAAAACTTAACCAGACATTATCATTAATAGTTATTATATCTTCCTCCTTCCTTGCCAACTCCTTTTTTATTCAAAGGTCTTTTCCGAACCACAACTTTAATCTCTGCCAAATTGCTCTCTTGAATAATTTCCTCCTCGTCGAAGAGGTCTTTAACTGTTTATGTTCCTTTGTTTAAAATTGAATCCACCTTCAATAAATAGAGCTAACCCTTGAATATTTCGAACTGAGATTGCGACTGGAACTGCAATCCCCTCATTAGCTTGAAAATACAGTAAAGTATGTGCTTTGGCGATCCTTGAATAAACCAAGTATCTTCACATTGATATATATAGCATCAATTACCAAAATTACTTTTAGGAGCCAAGCATTATATAAATTCCTTTCCACATATATAAAAGAGTTTATTTGTTTGAAACCTCAATTCTTGGTATTTGAAATAGGCATTATGAATGAATACTATAGATTGTGGGAAACCTGTCTTTAAGAAAATATGAGAGGAAGCGCTTAGTACATGTTGGAAGAAACATAACATGATGATTTAACATGAAATCCATTTACGAGAGATAAGGATTAGGACACAGTTTTGTTTTTTAGATAAAGTCTCCAAGTGGGATAAGTATACAAGTGGAATGATCGTGATGACATAATAATATAAAATATTTTTTCTTTTTGGCATAGGACAAATTTTAAGGCATGGTATAAGGAAAATATTTGAAAGGTTGGAACGTGGCGTGTTGATATGTATGACAACAAAGTTGATAAAATGGCCCAAAAATATATGGAAGAAAAATAATATGTGGGAAGTGAACAAGAGGGCCACTTTTTTTATTATTCATGAACCTCAACAACTTTACCAATTACTGTATCATCCTTGTCGAATGCTTGTTCTAAACTAGTGTCTATTTGAGAACCTGTAACATGTACAACTTCAAAATTGATCACCGACCATTTTCATCGTAACTAAAAACATTATTTATGACATGTTCTTTGAATGTGCAGCAAAAACTCAGCGGGAGTGCACAAGACTTTGCACAAGCAATTGCAAAATGAGAGGGGGAGCCTGGAAACGCTTTTCTGGCTAAGTACTGTTGACAAAAATTGTTGTCAACACACATCTTCAAAGTGTCAACAATGGCAACAAGTTCCAAGTAATGTGTGGCATAGTTTCTCTCATGCTCTTTAATCTTTTTGGACTCATAACCAATTACATGTCCATTTTGAGTGAGGACTCCACCAATTCCTTCCTTGCATGCATCTATACATACCACAAAACTTTCATTTGGGTCAACAATCTTTAAAACATGTGCATTGGTAAGTAATTCTTTCAACAAATTAAAGTTCTCTTCACACTCTATTGTCAATTCAAATTTAATTACCTTCTTTTTCAAAGAAGTGATGGGATGAGAAATCTTAGAGAACCCTTCTATAAATCTTTTGTAGTAACCAACTAATCCCATAAAATATCTAACTTCTAAAAAATTCTTGGGTGCTGGCCATCCTCTAATGGCTTCAATCTTCACTGGATCTATTGTTATACCTTGTTCTGAAATAATGTGTCCCAAGTAATAGATATGTTCTTGGTAAAAAGAACATTTACTAAGCTTGGCATACAACTAGTGTTCGCTCAACACTTGCAATACCAATCTTAGGTGATGTTCGTTCTCTTCCTCTAACTTAGAATAGACAAGTATGTCATCTAGAAATACTATGACAAACTTATCCAAATAATTTCTGAATAGACCATTCATTAAGCACATAAAGACATTTGGTGCATTGGACAATCCAAATAGCACCATTACAAATTCATAATTCCCATACCTGGTTCTAAAGGATGTCTTCTTTCTTGATTCTTACCTGATGGTATCTTGATCTCAAGTCTATATTTGAGAATATCTTTTCCCCTCTTAGCTGATCAAAGAGGTCATCAATTTTGGGTAGAGGGTACTTTTTCTTCACAGTGGATTTATTCAACTATTGAAAGTCAATACACAGTCTCAAAATTCCATCCTTCTTTTTGAAAAAGAGTAATAGTGCTCCCCAAGGTGAAACACTTGGATATATGTACCCTTTCTTCAAAAATTCTTCCAACTGCATTTGTAATTCTTTTAATTCTAGTGTACTAATTCTATAAGGTGTTTTTGATACTGGGGAAGCTCCTGGCACTAAATCAATAGAGAAATCTATCTCCCTCTTTGGTGGAAACCATGGTATTTATTGGAATACCTCTTCAAATTATTGTAGTACCAAAAATTATTCAAGGCTTGGCCCCTTTGTCTTTTCTGGCTCCTCCACATGGGATGCATACAATTGACATCCTTTTTTGAAACATCTCTTTAGTTGTAAAGCTGAAATCTCCCTTATAGAGATGTATCTTGGAACTCCTTTCATAATGCTCTATTTTCCTTCTTCATCAAGACATGTAAATTTCTTCTTATAACAATCTAGGACATCATGATGCTTGCCCAACCAATCCATTCCAATTAGGATATCATAAGATACCAATGGTATAATATTTAGATCAACATTAGTATTCAAGCCATTAAGAATGATGTAACAATCTATGACCATATCATGGATTCTCCTTTTGATTTCAGTGGCTAGTTGAACACAGTTGATTTTTCAAGCTTACTTTTCTCCAAACGTATTCTATCCACTATCTTAGGATCAATGTAACAATGAATTTCTCCTGAACCAATTAAAATAGAAATAACAAGATTAATGATCTTACATTCCACCTCGATTATATTGGATTTGTACTTTGCTTGTCGATCATCTAAGGTTGCATAAATTCTTCCCATGTCTTATACTGTTTTATCTTCTTAGATGTTGTGCACGATCTTCCATTTGTCCTTTCTGTGAGGGAAATCTTTGTACATGTGACATTCTTTGCATCCCCAACATTTGATTGATGGTCTTCCCCTATTTCCCAAGGAGTCTTCTCTCTTGGATTCATCCTTAGCATACTAGTCTTGATGAGTTTTATTAGGGCTATTTCTATTGAAAGGAGGTTTGAATCCCTTCCTCCTCTGACTAGATTTATCCTTCTTCTTATCCTTCCAATATTTTTACATGGATTCTCTGCCCTTTCCTTGCTCATATGAGTACTTAGCCTTCACAATGGTCCCATTCAAAGTCCTAGGTTCATCATATTGAATCTTCTCTTTATAAAAGGATGGAAATACACTTAAAAACCTTTCTACTTTCACCTTCTCATATTTTATAAACCCCACATACTTTAGCAGCCCCATGAACTTCTTTTCATACTCTTCCATGGTCATGCTTCCCAGCCTGAGTTCAAAGAAATCCTTCATTTTCTTGTCATAGAAGTGCTATGAAATGTACTCTTTCTGAAAATATTTCTTGAACTTCTTCCAAGTAATCCTATTCTCATTAATGTTCTCAAATTGCTGTAGTTGATCCCACCACATAGAATCTTTCCCATGTAAATGGTATGTGGAAATTATAGCTTCTAGGTTTGATGAGTAGTTATGCAATTGAAAATACCTCATGAGTCCAAGAAACCATGCCTCAACATCGTATTCCATTTCTCTTTCACCATAAAAGGATGGTGGCTTAAGCTTCCTCAGCTCTCCTTGCAAATCATCCAATTCATGTCTTCTTCTTTGGTTCCTAATAGGATACACATTTGAACTACTTATGAAATCTTCAAATGCATAAAATTTCCTTTCTGAGTAGGGAGGTGAGTGATTTCTATAAGTTCTTCTAGCACTTATTTAATAACCAATTTTGCGGTCATCTCTTCTTCCATGACATCTTCCCTCTTCCTCATGTTTTGAGTTTGATCCATTCTTTGTTTGCCTTTGCAGTTGATTTAATATTTGCATCACTTGATAATTTATCTGATAATTGTGTTCTCTTTTCAGTATCTCATTGTCTGCTTTGCAACTTTGCACTTCTATTTTGATCATTCTCATAGTCTCTATCAATGTTTCTTTCTCCCCTCTGGCCTGGTGTCCATTGAATTTTGTCTCTGCATTACCAACACTGACATTATGACCTTTGGCCTCTTTATCATGGATGGAAGCTGCCTCTCCTTCTTCCATTTATTGAATATGCATTATTATACTAAACTGATATGTTTACACCCCCCTAATTCTGCAAAATGTGCAAGCAACCATTTTGTTATAATTATGCATATTAAACAAAATATTGCCAAACAATGCTATATGTCCTTTTTCTTCTCAATTCATGAGTAATGTATTATAATTCTCCATATTATAACAATTCCATGTTATTATCCTCTTAATCATCTTTCCTAATGATTGTAATCTTTCCCCATTTCGACATCTGAGCAAAAAGTTATGGCTTCCCCCCAAAAAATCACTTTCATCCCCTTTTCCTTTGTTTTGCAACAAGATCTTGTCGAAAAATTCAACATATCCTTTAGCTAATACAGATTTTAAAATATGCACATGCGCTTCCTTCAAACCACTTTCCATGTGACCACGTCTTGAAACCACAGGCTTATTCACTCTTTAGAGCCTTCCTCTGTATTCTTCTACACAAGAGCTTGTTTGAACACAATGTCTGAGGGCTTGGTCACTTCTAGGCCCTTCACACCTCTAATTGACCCCTTTACCTTATCATGAGACCGATGTTGGGACCAAGTCCTCCATAATTTGGCCTTCAGGTATTCTCCCTTTTCAATCTCCAACTTCTCCCATAGTTAAACTTCACCGAAACCCTTCCAATAACTCTACTAGCAGATCAGACAGTCAAGATTTAATCTCTTGTTGATTGGACAGTCCCACCCCATATGGAGGATTCAATGAGATCAAAGGTCACGACTAAATTGGATGTTGATATGGAAGGCCTTAATCAATTCGGGACTTTGGTGCTCCTAAACTCTGGAACATTTCAACTCTTCCGTCATTCAACTCTCTTGGAGTGATACTTGCTGAAGTACTTATCTTATCCTTCCACTGTTTAATCTAAGAGCTAAGACTTAATCAAGAGTTGGGATGGATGGTCCTTATTCATTTTGGGACTTTGACGCTACGAGACTCTAGGACATTTCAACTCTCGAGTCATTCCACTTCCCTGGAGTGATAACCTTTGAAGTGCTTATGCCATCCTTCATCTGCTTGATCTAACAATTGAGAAAGGTCCCGAAGGGATCTTAGATCGATAGTCTATGTGAATTTGCAATTTCCGTCTTCGACACTATCACTGCTAGAGACGTTGGACACCCCCAATGGCCATACTCCTGTAGATGATATGGCATGTTGATGTCACCTATGGTGAGATGTACCCATGGCATGTGTGCCACGTGTCACTAAAAAATGAACATGATGGGGCCCAAAAGGTATTGAATCTGGGTGACACATGTCCCCACATGGAACCCCTACCACATGGCCTATGAAGCATCATCCATCAAATGGATGATCCACATTATCTACTCCATATCTGACAACCTGTGTGATTTCACGACGACAGATTTACACTTTGTGGTTTCAACACTTCAGGGATTTGCCCATTCTCTAGTAATCACCAAAGTGGCAAAGTTTCAATGTTTTGATACTTCACTATCCTTCCACCATTGCTAGATCGGATGCTCATAATTACTTCTGAAGTCCTTCCATCGATATAATGATTGACGGGACTTCGGGACTTCGACGGTCCAAGACTTCGGGTTATAGCATTTCTAAAAGGGTTCGATTCTCCTATAGTTAAACTTCACAAAGTGGTCTGTTAATCCCTATAAAAATCCCCATGATATGTATAAAACCCATTATTATTCCTTAGATATTGAATTATTACAATTCTAGTAGATCAACTAGAACCCTTCTTTGCACCCTTTCATTATAATTATAACCCTTTGTCTCCTATATATATATATATCAAGGAGACCTAGTATTAGGATAATCTTATCTCATATGATATTGTGTTATGAAGTTTATATATTGTAAAGGAGGTTTCCCCCTCGAAGTGGACTAAATTTTATTGATTTCTTATCATTTTTAAGGCATTGGGTCATAATAGTTGGTATCAGAGCTGAAGGTCTGGGGGTTTCGCTGCTACATCTGAGACACCTTAAAATTTTTGCTATAAATGTTTTTATTTGCAGTTTCAGAAGGAACCCCTTGGAGGATATTTATTATATGGAGCAAGGTATGGGGGGTTCAAATTTCATCTCCTAAGGCCTTATAATTTCGTATGTATAGACTTTGTAAGATAGGGTTTGGGAATCGTCCTAAATTTACTCATCACAAATTTTTCACTCTAAACTTGTTTCAATGACGTTTCAGACCCTGAAACCAAAATGATTTTCAAATAAATTATCAAGGTATCTGTGATAAAATTTTTGGCTTCTGGGTCATCCTACTTTGGTAGATACACCCTGTGGAAGATAGGGCATCTGACTAGTCCTATTAGGTAAAATAGTCATAAATTCTTCCTAGAGCATCCAAATTTAGTGAGACACATTTCATTGGACAATGGAGAGTTGGTAGTATTTAGGGTACAAGTTTTAGAATTTTATATCAATTATTTTGTGTGGGGCATGCTATACAAGTGAGATCTCCTGGAAATGCCAAAAATCAACAAGGTGTGGAGAAGTTACCATAAATTCCACTTGGCACATCTAATTTTGGTCAGACCAGTAGAATTGCAAAGAAAGGTTCTATCCGACCTACTAGAATTGTAATAATTCAATATCTAAGGCATAATAAGGGGTTTTATACATATCATGGGGCTTTGTCTAGGGATTAACATGCCCGTAGTACTCATGTTGAAAAAACTGCCAATAATACTCCATTTAGTAAATCTAACTCTAATAATGGATTTAATTCTGGTGGGGGTCCTAAATTCAACTTTCCCAAAATTAAATTAAATAAGTTTGATGGTACAAAGGTATTTACTTGGGTGAACCAAATAAATAAATATTTTGAACTACATAATATTATGGATGATAAGAAAAGGATTCACATAAAAACCTTGAACTTTTAGATAAAACCATATCAATCGTATCAATGGAGAGTAAAAAGGAAGCCCCCTTTATATCACTACACTTGGGGTTTATTTACAAGAGACTTAGAAGCACAATTTGGGAAAGTTTGGGAGAAAGACTACTTTAGTAAATTGACCAGAATCAAGCAGTTAGGTGATATTGAGGAATATAATTCATAATTCTTGGTACTGGACACAAGGGTGGATAACCTAAGTGAGAATTCCTGGTGCTAGAAGCTTACATGCGTGGATTAAAAGAATAGATTAAACATGAAATTTTCTTAAGAAAAACTACAATTATTATGGAAGCTATGCAAAATGCTCATCATATTCATGCCAAAAATAAGGCTACACACAAGTATAGCGTTGAAGGAAGAGATTTTTTTAGGGGTCATAAGACAACCATATCTCAACCAACAAGGTTGAAACCTCAACAAATGGATTAAAGAAGAGAGAAAGGACTATATTTCAATTGTGAAGACTGTGAAGAGGAAGAAGATAATGTACCTAAACCAACAAGGTTGACACCTCAACAAATGGATGAAACAAGATAAATAGGACTATGTTTCAATTATGACAGAAAGTATAGTAAGGGGAATAAATGACGTAAGAAGAGATTATTCTACATAGATTGTGAAGAGGAAGAAGATCAAGAATTTGAACCGTCACAAGACCCAAATCTAGAAGAGACTACTCCAACAATATCTTGTCATGCTTTTTCTGGCATTGCTACTCCACAAACCCTCATGATACAAGGGTACATAAAAAATAAAAAGGTAACAATATTGATTGATTCAGGTAGCACCCATAATTTCATCAATTACAAATTAGAAAAATATCTCAATTGTTTTGTATATCCTGCACCAGAGTTTCAAGTAATGATTGCAGATGAAGGTACCATAAATTGTTCAGGGAAATGTCATAGTATTAAGCTCAACATGGGGGAGTATTTTCTTGATATCCCCATGATTTCCATCCAAATGGGGGGTGTTGATGTTGTATTAGGGGTCCAATGGTTGCAATAACTGGGAATAATAGCCTTTGATTTTCAAAATATTTTTATGAAATTTTCCTCAAATGACAAGGAAATTGAGCTTAGAGGTATCCAAGGGAAACCCTCTAAAGTGATAAGCTCTAATAACATGGAAAAATTACTAAAAAATGGACACCGAGGTGTGATTGCATAATTGTGCTCACTTGATGTTCAAACATCTATAGCCCTGACTCCATCAGATCTCCAAATAACTATCAACAATCATTCCAAGGTATTTGGTGATATTACTAAGGGTCTTCCACCTACTCGAGACCATGACCATGCTA
This sequence comes from Picea sitchensis, assembly GCA_010110895.2. Lineage (NCBI taxonomy): Eukaryota > Viridiplantae > Streptophyta > Pinopsida > Pinales > Pinaceae > Picea > Picea sitchensis. The sequence continues at coordinate 251,238 of SNQJ01S0003141.1, read as the reverse complement.
TTTATTTTCAGCCAAGAAGTTTATCTCCTAACATTAGGCTTTACAAGTATCCATATGCAAAGAAGAGTGAGATTGAACGCATGATCTAGGAAATGTTAGAGGCTGACATCATTCAACATAGAGAAAGTTATTTATCTTCACCAATGTTGTTGGTTACAAAAAAAGATGGCTCATGGAATATGTGTCCAGATTATAGACAACTCAACAAAATGACCATAAAAGATAATTTTCCTATCCATGTCATTGATGAATTATTAGATGAATTACATGGAGAAAAATTATTTACGAACTTGGATCTTCATTCGGGATATCATCAAATCAGAATGAGACAAGAAGACATTCGTAAAACAACTTTTAGAACACATGAAGGTCATTATGAATTTTTGGTTATGCCATTTGGACTGACTAATGCACCTTCAACATTTCAAAGATTGATGAATTCTATTTTCAAGCAATTCCTTAGAAAATTTGTGTTAGTATTTTTTGATGGCATACTAATCTACAACAAATCTTGGGAAGAGCATGTACAACATGTTGACAAAGCATTACAACTATTGGAAGAGAAACAACTTTATGCAAAGCCTTCCAAGTGTTACTTTGGGGTTCAAGAAGTGGAATATTTGGGTCATATTGTATCTCATGAAGGTGTAAAAGTGGACCCTAACAAAATTAAATCTATAAGGGAATGGCCAATTCCAAAACCTTGAAGAAACTTAGAGGATTCTTAGTATTGACAGGATATGACTGTAAGTTTTTCATAAACTATGGTAAAATAGAAACACCTCTAACAACATTATTAAAGAAGGAAGCATTTTCTTGGATAGAAGAAGCAACCAAATATTTTTAAAAACTTAAGGAGGCTATGTGTACAACTCCCGTCTTGACCACACCTCACTTCACAAAAGCATTTATTGTGGAGTGTGATGCCTAGGGCCATGGAATTGTTGCAATTTTAATGCAGGAACGAAGGTCCCTTGCCTTTGAAAGAAGACAACTTAAAGGAAAAAACTTAGTCAAACCCATTTATGAAAAATAAATGTTGGCCATACTACATGCAGTTCATAAATGGTGCCCCTACTTAATAGGAAGAAACTTCAAGGTAAAAACAAATCATGACAGTTTGAAGTACTTTTTGGAGAAATGATTATCTTCAAAAGAGCAACAAAAATGGGTTACAAAATTTTGGGTTATAACTTTGAAATTATATACAAAAAAGGAAAACATAATGTTGTGGAAAATGCCCTTTCCAGGAAAGAAGAAGAAACAAATGGTTCACTATGTGCTATTTCTAGTTTGCAATAGTATTAGGTGGAATAAGCAAGGATAAAATGGAATCAAGATCAAGAGGTATGAAAGATCATTCAAAAACTAGATGAAGACTCCAGTTCAATAGAAAAGTTTGTATGTAAGAATGATTTTCCATGGTATCATGATCTTCTATACTTATGTAAGAATTCCCAACTCAAATAGAATATCCTTATAGAATTGCACACTTCTCCTATAGGGGGACATTTGGGATTCTTGAAAACATACCATTGGGTCAAGAGGGATTTTTTTTGGGAAGGTATTAAAAATTATGTTCAAAACTTTGTGTCAGAATGTCTGGTCTACCAATAGAATAAAGGAGAGAAAATCAAGACTCCAGGTCTCCTACAACCATTATCTATACGAAGCCAACACTGGGAAGAAGTTTCCATGGATTTTATTACAAGTTTACAAAAATCAGAAGGGAAGACCATCATCATGGTAGTAGTGGATCGACTAACAAAGTATGTCAATTTTCTCTCTCTTTATCATCCCTTTAAAGCAAGCACAATAGCAACAACATTCATGGAAAAATTTCATAAACTACATGGAATCTTCAATATTATTGTAAGTGATAGAGACCCAATTTTCACGGGAAAATTTTGGACTGAATTATGTTCTTGTTTTGGTACTCAATTGGATCATAGTTCATATTACCACCCTCAATATGATGGGAAAACTAATATTATGAATACATATCTTCATTGCTTTGCATTTGATAAATAGACACAATGGGTCAAGTGGTTTCCCTTAGCAGAATGGTGTTACAACACATCCTTCCATACTTCATAAAAAATTTCCCCATTTATGGCACTTTATGGATATCATCCTCCATCCATCACATCACCGTTGAAATGGAATACAGAGGTTCAAGTAGTGGAGGACCACATAGGGAACCAACAAGAGGTCCTAAAACTGTTTAAGGACAACTTGGTTATGGCAAAAAATAGGATGAAACAACAAGAAGATAAACATCGCATGGAAAGGGAATTTGAGGTGGGGGATTGGGTATTTCTAAGGCTACAAACATACAAACAAATGTACTTCAAGCAAAAAAGCAAGGACAATAAACTAGCACCCAAATATTATGGCCCCTATAAGATTTTGCAAAGGATAGGAAGTATGGCTTACAAATTGGAGTTGCCTCCATCTTGACATGTACATCTAGTATTCCATGTTTCTTGCTTAAAGAAGGTCATTGGAAACAAGATATCGGTCCAATTTTTTTACCAAAGCTCAATGAAGAAGGGAAAATCATACTAGAGCCAGAAACAATCCTTAAAATGAGAATTAAGCAGCTGATAAATTGAAAAATTATAGATTACCTTATCAAATGGAAGAACCTACTAGTGGAAGAGGCAACATGGGAAGATGAGTTCTTCATGCAAAAGCATCCATGGTTAGACAATTTTTTAGTACAACACTTGTTTGAAGGGTACAAGCATGTTAATCCCTATACAAAGCCCCATGATATGTATAAAACCCCTTATTATGCCTTAGATATTGAATTATTACAATTCTAGTAGGTCGGATAGAACCCTTCTTTACACCCTTTCATTATAATTGTAACCCTTTGTATCCTATATATATATATATATATATATATATATATATATATATATATCAAGGAGGCCTAGTATTAGGATAATATTATCTCATCTGATATTTGGTTATAAAGTTTATATATTGTAAAGGAGGGTTCCCCCTCGAAGTGAGCTAAATTTTATTGATTTCTTATCATTTTTAAGGCATTGGGTCATAACATGGTCAACGTCAGAGGACCCTGACTAACGACTAAGATTTCACCCGAGCCTCCTATTAGATCGGATGACCAACGAGACTTCATGACTTCAACCTTTTCACACTTCTTCCTATCTCCCATAATCACCGAAGCGGTGAAGTTCCATAGTTTTTCATCTCATGTTCAACTTCTATCAATGACTGACGATCGACAAGTTCGATCTGATGGATGTGAATTAATCTTTCCAAGACTTTGGTTTCACCTTTATCTGACGGTCCTCGTTCACATTCCTTCTGATCTAACGATCTCAGAACTCCTTGATTCCACAGTGGTGATCACTCCCTAATTCAAAATGGAATGGTCATGATTCTACAATCCTTTACAAAGGATCTCTATCTACACAACACTTTGGCTTCTGCGTGATCTCTACAACACTATCTCTCACGAGATTTAAGATCGCAAGGACATATTAATTGCAACACTATCTCTACTGAGATTTAAGATCGCAAGGACATATTAATTCTTAACCATAATAACCTGTCCAAAATTTTTGGCCCGTACTAGTCCAGTGTTTCAACCTAAATCTTTGATACTAATATGTAACGTACCCAACCACCCCTAGGCTGGGCTACGCTACTTCAAGACCGCTTCTGGACTAATTTCTAATTCTGATCAAATTTATAATTAATAAAGATGCATGAAATATTCACATGCAGAGTTAAATATTCATTCTTCAAAATAAAGAAATGATCCATATGTCATGCACATCCATAACTAGCAAGCACACATATTATAGATACAAATTTCATAGATAAATGAATATGCAGCGGAATAAATACACAGGTAAATAAAACCATTACAAAGATAACTTATCTTTCATGAAATGAATCACCAACTGGCTGCAGACCAAGGACATTCCACCCAACCCTAGACACTGTTGCTCCAAGTCTCAACAACAATGCCACCCCTGAGCCAGGGCTATGAATCCAGAAGGATGGTTCCAAAGTGTCATTGGACTTCCCAAACCAGTCAACACTCAATCTCTCATAGGATTTTCAGCACCCACAATAATCCAAAGTACTCTATGTCTCTTCTACCCAGCCTGCACAACCCAAGAGAATGGACCCCCTTCTCTACCACATAGTCCCTCAGGCTGTCCATCTCCTTCCATGGATCCAATGCATCTAGTGAGGACAAAGCATCTTAGACATGAAAGAATTAATTCATGGTTGGAATACACCAGCATTCACTACTGCCAACCAAACCATGGCTCCTCTCCAGAATTCGTTTTTCCTTTACCAATCCCAAAACACGAATGAGGAAAGATGAGTGGGTGAAATAATGAGTGGAGAGAGAACATAATGAAAGGTGTGAACAATGAGTGAGTGAGTGAATGAGTGAAGAAAAAAAAAAAAACAAACAACCCACAAGATGGCTTTATATATTTACTTGAAAATCAAGAACCACACGGCCTTCCCCAAGAAGCTCATGTAACCACTCCTCTCCATTAAACAATTATTGGTAGATAAAATATAAAATAAATACTTAGCCCCTCAATCCCTCTCTCTTGTGGAATCATATCCCCCTATAACTCTTGTCCTTATCTTTCTAGCAACCAATGATGTATTTATTATTAATAATGATCAAAACATTACATTTCCTAGGCACATTGGACTCTTTTAATTGTTTGGGCACTCTATCCTGTTGTATATTAACAAAATACATTATTTAATATGGGGCTCAATCCCTTACATGATTTCTCTTAATCCATTTTATGATTTGTCCTGTGCAACAACCTTCAACTGATGGGAACATTGTGGGTGGATTTCACTGATGATATGAGAACAATCATCTTTGAGGTGGAGATGAGAGGTCACTAATTTAGAGGAGTCTTTAGAAGACTTGGAGGGATTATCCATCTCTTTTCCTTTATCTAATTTTTTCTTAGGGGTGACATACTTTAATCTTTTTCTTTAATGAGAGGACTTTACTGGCGAGACAACAAGATCAACTTGGGAATTTGGGTTGATTTGCGGTGGAGGAGGGGGTAATGGAAATGACTGAGTAGGCCAACCATGGGGACGAGCTATAGGATGATGGACAATTTCTTGCCAACCATCATTGGCAGGTGGTTCTCGCTACATAGACACATGAGGGGAACATGAATACTAGAGAAATTTTGACGTGGCTGGAAAGGAGGCCTCTCTATTATAGGTTGCAAAATTCCTTGGCCAACTATATTTAAAAACCCAGCTTGGAAAAGTTTATTTAGTTCTTATGGATCATCATCAAAATGTATCGAAAATTATGGCCTTCTATGGCCTCTTTTCCAATTATTCACTCTACCTCTATTTGCACCTCCACCATTGTTTCCTCTGCTAAAGAAACACATCCTGGAGAAATATTCCAATAATTTTATGAAAAGCTCTTAACAATCCATGCATCAACACCATACCTATATAAAAAAAAAAAATTGGCTCTATCATTCACAACAGAAGCACATGCAATCCATCCATCCATCCTACTTTTATACTCAATAATCAATTTCCATTTGAACAGGGAGTGATAGGGCTACTGCGAAGATGGGGGGTTTTGTAATGAGTGAAAAATGGTAGCATGGATGGGAACCAACAAAGGAATAATGTTTAAGAAAATGCAAAGGTAACTTCTTTACAAAAAAAAAATGTATCCATATCCAAACTTTCAACACCAGTCATCATCTAGTCCCTTTCTTTTCCTTTCAATCCTTTCCTCTTTTTTTTTTTAAATGAAATTCATCATAACAAAACAAGGGATGTTTTAAATGTATTTGAGAAGACGATGGGAATATAATGACTGGAAAGTGAGATAATGGACGGGACTGAGACGATTATTTTTCTATTACATGAAAAAATATTTATTAAAAAACTGACATTTCCATCATTTTCCAAAAACCTTTCTTTGTTAACATTTCAAATCGAAGGAACGACATTTTTTATAATGTTCAATATAAAACCCCAGGAAAATTTTAGGACTGTCAAACTTTACAATTTTCATTTCCCCTTTTTTCCTTTTCCATTAGCAGAACATTTATAAGAGACTGTTAACAAATTCAATTAAGAACAATTATAACCAGATTGCCTCAAGCCAGCATGAGAGGTTGAGAAAACAACCATAAAACCATCGAGCAAAATTTATACCACAACCCCAATACTTTCTACATAAATAGACTGGGTTTGAAACCTCAATGCGAAACTGGAGGTCATCATTTTTTTTTTCAAAATCATATAACTTTAGAATCGACTAAACCCCCATAGATAAATAACAAACAAGCCAATACTTCATGGATATAACCAATCCTTCCCACTGTCGGGTCATCACAATAACAAAAATCAAGATAGAGTTCAAATTTACTAACTGCCACATATCATATAAAAAACCAAGGTCTGGGAAAACATAAGGGAGAAATATTAATAAGGGGTTTGCAAAACAAAGAAACCATTTCTATCCATAACAAACTTTCCACAGACCTCCCATGGTGGCCACAAGGCAACATGTAGGTCTCACATATATTCACAAACAACGAAATGATAATTCGAAAAAGATGCAAGTATTCCAAGGACTGGGTAGAGGGTATGGCATTACGCAGTAATCACAAAAACCAATTGTTCTCTATATTTCACAAAGAAAACCCTTCAAAATTTGATCACTAGAAATGAGTGAAACTGAATGTATTCTCCATAATCATTTTCCAACATCATACCATAATAAACAACATTCATTATGGGCACAACACAACCACATAATTGAAACAAAATGGAATTCCACCCATCATTCCCAGCTTGAAACGTTTAAATGCCAAGAGGAAGAAACCCTATTTAAATGTGATTTGCAAAACCATAATACCCACATACATCCATCATAATATTTGGAAAGAAAACACACTCTTTAAGCAAATCTAAGAGCTAACATCATGATTTTATTTGAAGCAGAGCTACAGTTCATGAATGGAGAGGTAAGATCTAACATACATGTAAGGAGAATTCCAGAAAGCCATCAATTACCACTATTCTTTCAAAGGCCGAGAAAAGCGGAGGAAAAAATAGCCAAAACAACCAACACAAGTGCAAAAAAAGTGAAGGTGGCGACCTCGAGGTAGGGTAAGAACAATGTGCAGTAATTTCACGCCGTTTCCCACATTAATTGCCACCCACCACAACCAAGTATGGAGCACACCCAATCTTCCATACATTTTTCCATAAAATACATAGTTAACCATGTGTGACACCAAACATATAAATTGTAATTCAAAATCAAATCCGCCCCCCTCCACATTAATCTCATAAGTACTATATGTATGTTCAACACTTGGCACCAAAACATGTCCCACATTTCTTACTAATGGGGGGTTGTCATTCCATAAAACATATCAATTGTCCAAAACATATATCAAGTATACCGTAAGTGCAATACACCATAACTATATTCCAACATATATATGTAGCAAGAATGAACCAAGATGCTTATCAAAACAAACATTTTCCTCCACTTTTTCATTTCAAATCAAATTGCTAGCACACTCATCATTCATCCATTTCACATGGAAACTAGCTTGAATTTCTGGGCTTATTCTCAAACTGTAGAATCATTTTTGCAAGGTAGTCATGAGCACAAAAACAATAGAAACACTCTTTCATCATTATTCACATAAGGGGGTCCCACCTATTTAGTATATTATTAGATATATATAAGTAATAAGGCATTGCAACCCATTTGCAGGCATGGATTCCATGTTGCGCTTTTGGACGTTAACACACATATCTTCTTGTAAAACCCCCAATGAAGCTTGGACCACCATGGAAGGGATTTTTGGAAAATAGGATGAGATGAGGGGACACATGCTCAAGGTGGAATTGCTCACTTTGGATCCAAAAACCTTCGACAATCTCCAAGATTTCTTTACCAAATATAAGGATTTGTTGTCGCAACTCAAGGCTTGCGAGGTTGATAAATATAAGGAGGATAAACAAATGGTTCTTACCATTCTATCCAAACTTGGTCCAGAATACTCATTGCTTGTATCTACATTTCATTCAGTTAGGCTCGCCTCTGGAGCAACCTGGATGATGCCCTCTCTTGAGGACTTTATCGAGTCTCTGACACAAGAGTAGAACAAGTTGATCAATATGGGAAAAATCAAAGGCCCCAAGGCACATGCACTTACTGTGAAATATGCTAGTGGTCATCAATATCATAAATCTAAAGACAAAGACAAAAGGAAAGCACATGCAAATCCAAAGAAGGAAGGGTACTCAAAACCCTTCAACGATGCCTCAAGATCCAAAGGTGAAAAGTGAAGAAAAGTGAAGAAATGCACTTACTTCCATAAAGGATTCCATTCAGAATCCACATGTATGCAGAAAAAAATACATCAAATGTCCCAAATACTTTAGTAAAAAAACATTGGATATCACATCCCCGAGGGTGCAAAGAAGAAGAATCCAAAAGATCAGAATCCCAAGAAAGGCAATTCTAGCCATGCTTTGATTGCCATCATTTCCTCTCTCGATGCTTGGATCATAGATTTAGGTGCATCACACCACATGTAAGCCAAAAAAGAAGTCTATTCTTCATTGGATGCATGCAAATTTCCTCCTATTCAGATGGGGGGCAACTGTACAGTCGAGGTCATCAGAAAAGGAAGAATTGAACTCATAAACATAAGCTTTGAGAATGTGCTACACATTCCCAAACTTTCCATCAATATTCTCTCCATGTATCATATGAAAAACTCCAGCACCAGAAAGAGGGGGTCATATTCACACCTGATGCAGTGGATATCTATGACATTCAAACCAATTCGAGGGTTTCTACTGATGAGGTAAATCATCAATCTAGACTCTACACATTTTATGAATTTATTGAACCAGATTCTGCATTATCTCTTACCCATGTTGATGAAAGAAGTAGGATATGGCACGAAAGGTTTGGGAATTTAAATTTTAGATATATGAAACAACTTAGAAAGAAGGTAATGGTTGATGGTATGTGAGGGATGTGTTCTTGGAAAGAATCCCCAAGAGAAATTCGACAAAGGAAAGACTCAGAAGGCTTCCTTTCATTTAGATCTGATCCATAGTCACCTCATGGGCCCTTTTCCACGTCCATCAATCAATAAAGAAATGTATGTGCTCATGTTTTTTGATGATTTCTCACACTTCACATGGATTTTATTTCTAAGGAAAAAATCAGAGGTCTTTCAACACCTCAAATATTTCAAATCCCTTGTTGAGACATAGTGAGGAAAGAAAATCAAAATCCTCTAAATAGATAATGGGGGAGAGTATGTCAACCATGAGATAAAAACTAATTTTTATGAGGTCACGATTTAGTTACAACACACAGTTCCTTATACTCATGGATGATTTTAGGGGCTAAATTTCGCTCATGGGCTAAAAACGAGATTCTCTATTTTAAAAATGATTCACCCAAATTCTATAGGATAAAATTATTTTACCTTAAAAATTGCCAAAAAATTATAAAAACTATAGAAAATCCTTAGAAATTTGAATATTTTTACAAAAATATCGCCAAACATTTATAGTTGGCATATGAAGGATTGGTAAGATTCGCCAAGATTTCTACATTTTAAAATAAGTTTCCATCCTTAAAATCATCCCTGCTTATACTCTGCAACAAAACAAAGTTGTTGAGCGGAAAAATAGATGGCATCTCTCATGCTACATGCAAATTCACTTTCACAGAGATTATGGGATGAAGAACTTAATTGTGAAACCTACATCCAAAACATATCTCCCCATATATTTGTCAAGGATAAGACCCCCTACGAGGCTTGGAATGACCTCAAACCGGGTGACCCACTTCTGTATTTTCGATTCACGTGCATGGGCCAAGATTCCCTCTGAGAAGAGGAAGGAACTTGATCCACAGAGCACAGAGTGTATCTTTGTTGGATACTCTAACGTTGTGAAGGGATATAGAATCATTGATAATTCCTTGAACCGACTCATCATTGAGAGAAGTGTCCAATTCGAGGAGAGTGTCTCGCATGTACATCAACAACCATGTGCAGACAATTTTGTTCTTCCATCTATCATAGATGATGAACATGCACATGTCGAATCTTCTTCAAATGAGCATTTTGATTAAGAGGATTCCAATGATCCATATACAGATTTAGTACAGTCATATGTAGAGTTAGTGCATGCAGATGTAGATGCATAGCTAGAGCAGAGGCCCAAGTGGGCCAAGAATACTCTTCAAGATGCATGAGATCTTGTTGGGGATCTAGCTGATACTAGGAGGACTCGATCTGATTTCAAGGAGCCTCCTCTTGCACTCACTACCATTGAACCAATGCCACCCAAGCATTTTTTCTTGGTTCAGTATTCAAATCCACAGTCTTATTGCGAGGCTACTGGAAATCCATTTTGGGAATCCACCATGCAGGAGGAGTACAACTCTTTGAAGAACCAGACTTGGGATCTAGTTCCCCTTCCTTCAGGAAGGAAACTTGTTAGGTGCATATGGTTCTACAAGACCAAGAGTGTAGTGGATGCACATGTTAGAATATACAAAGCCAGGATAGTTTCCAAAGGCTTTCAGTAGGTGCATGGAATTCACTATGATGAGACCTTCGCTCCATTAGTGAAGATGTATTCCATACATTTGGCACATTCCATTACGACAACCAAGGGATGGGAAGTCCATTAGCTGGACGTGAAGAATGCATTTCTTCATGGTGATCTCTCTGAGGAGATCTATATGGAGCATCGCCAGGGATTTATGTAGGATTCATATTTGTTCTTTCGACTGAAAAGGTCTCTTTATGGCCTCAAGGAGGCTCCGAGGGCATGGTATGACAAGATGGACTCCTACTTGTTGTCACATAACTTTGTATGTTGTAAGTTAGACCCAATTATTTACATGTTCAAAATGACTGATTCACTTCTACTCCTAGTTCTATGTGTTGATGTTTGTTGATCACCAGTTGCTCGATTTCAGTGATTGCTATAGTCAATAGGATTCTGCATGACAGGTTCTTGATGACGAACATGGGTCTGCTACATTACTTCCTTGGACTCAAGATTAGTCATGATGCATTAGGAATAAAACTCTCTCATGCCAAGTATGCACGAGATCTCCTTGAGAGATTTCACATGAAAGACTGCAAGTTTGCCTTGACTCCTTTCCTATCAGGAGTCAAACTTGAGGATGGCAAGGACATTCCACTGGTTGAAAACACATTGTATAGACATATAGTAGGGAGCTTGTTGTATCTCACACACTCTAGACCAGACCTCTCCTATGCAGTTGGAGTAGTCTCTAGGTTCATGCAGGAGCTCCATGAGCTACATTGGTAGGCTGCAAAGTGTATCGTTCGATACGTATAGGGAACCATAACCTTTGGGAGTAACTATGTAGTATAATCTACATTGGACCTCATCGGGTTCACTAATTCTAACTAGAATGGTGATAACAATTATCACAATTCCACATCTGGTTGCTCACTCAATCTTAGTTCCAAGATTATGTATTTGTTGAGAAAAAAGAAGGCTGCTATTGCTCTATCTTTAGCTGAGGCAGAGTACAAAGGAGTAGTTAACATTAAGATTCAAGTTATGTGGCTACAAAATTTTCTCACTAATTTTGGCATTCAATTTCATCAGTCGATCGTCATCCAGTGTGACAACCAAAGCACTCTAAAGTTCTGTAGAGATCCAATTCAAAGGCAACAGATGAAGCACATCGAGATCCACATGCATTACATCTGATACTTAGTACATGAGGGGATCATCGACCTGCATTTCTATCCTTCAGTAGAACAGACTGTAGACATATTCACCAAGATCTTCACTAAGCAGAAATTCGATTCTCTATGCAGTCATCTTGGAGTGAAGGACACGGTTGCCTAGAAACTATTAGTTCTTCTTTTTACATACATTGTATTTTGAGGGGGGGTTTTCCCATGGGGCTTTCCCTCTTTCCTGATTTATTTTAGTGCATCTTTGTATTTGGTTACCTAACATGGCCTCGTTTCCAGGACCAATTCTTTATTTTCACCATAGTGATGTTCAGGGGGGGTGTTGGAGATACTTCACACACACCTAGGATTTATTTTTCCTAAGGTTTTCCCTATGTTTATTAGTCATTATTCAATCTCCTATATTTTAGGTAGAATACTCCTCTAGGACAATATTCTCTTCAGTTCACACTTCAGTTTGATCAGTTGAGTAGAGTCTAGATGCTACATTAGGATCATCACCACGCATCATTTAAATCATCACCAACTAATGCACATTGTCCTTGGTATTATCACTAGACTAGTTCATTAATCATGATTCCCTGATATACTCCTCACTTCACTCTGTTTTAGTCAGTTAAATGAACACTTAGAGACTAGTTAACTCAGACTAGGTGGAAATTCACTCTCGTAACTACCTGAGAGACTAGACTAGGTGGCAGTTTACTCCTGTAACTGTTGGTGTGTGTCCAGATCACTCTAGACTACCACTATGGCACATTGGATTCAGGGATGATTTTAAGGATGGAAAATCATATTAAAATGTAGAAAAGTGGGCTAATATTAATAGTCCTTAATATGCAAAATATAAAATGTTTGGTGATAGTTTTGTAAAAATATTCAAATTTCTAAGGATTTTATATAGTTTCTATAAAATTTTGGCGATTTGTAAGGTAAAATAATTTCATTCTATGGAATTTGGGTGAATAATTTAAAAAAAAAATGGAAATTGGCGAAACATTTTTCGGGAAAAACCATGGAAAATTGTCCCATTTGTGAAATTTAGACCCTAAAATCATCTATGATTGGATTCTCCTCCAATGCGCATTAGTTGAGTTATACAGAGTATATCATGTGTAAATTGTCATTCATTAATTTGGTTAATGAGAATTATTCCATTCTTTCTCTCCTGCTTCTCTTTTCTCATATTTTCTCTACAAATTGTGTATGTCATTTGCTAGCTAGATTTATTCTGTGCAATTTCCCCACATTTACATTCCCAAATTCATATAACCTTGAGAGTTGACCATGCCTTAACAACTATTGATCACATTTGTGAGTTCTTGAGAATATCCCGATTTCTTTTCTCACCTCGTTTTTTGCTCGTTGCTCTACCTGTTGGAAATGGTTTAGCACATATAGATCTGTCTTCCTTTTCGATTTTGAGGGTCTGTATAAGTCAGGAGGTGCATCCGAATTTTTTGTTATCCAAGTATTAATCTCTGCTATACCTTTCTGAATAGTGTTGTAGTGTGTCAGTTTCATCTATATCCAGTTATTTTGTTCAATAATCGTTGTAGCTATGTTTTGGAAGAGATAAAAGTTGGCATACATATCGATGATGGCACCTTCTATCTCATTTCTTAATTTTTCTATGTTGGCTTTAAAATTGAGAATACTTCTCTCATATATCCAACTTCTATTCTATCTCTTTGATATTTATTTCCTTTTCCTCATTCTATTCGAACAAACTTTGTATATTATCCACAATTGCATCCATGAATGCAAATCCTTCCCTAGTTGTTGCCATAGAGTTTTCCCTAGCATCTCCTGTAAAGGGTTCCTTCAGTTTTTCAGACCTTCTTAACCCTTTCTTGTATGATCCTACCCATTTTGTTATTGTACGTGAATCTGCAGATGTCCAATATTTCAGTTGACCGAAAAGGTTCCCAAGGCCCGAGACCCAAACCACTAATTTTTGTTTCTGTTCCTGTGCCTGCGGTGGAAGTTCAAGGGACATCCAAGTCCATTGGGTGCGTGTCTCCTTCTCTATCATATGCATCCTTCTTCTACCTTTCTTTTTCAACAACATTATATGTTGCTTCCTTTTTTGCTAATTTTGTTGCTACCCTTTCTTCTTCTGCTAACTCTTTTTCCTTTTCGGCAACAACTTTTGCTTCAACATCCTCTTTTTCTCTTACTTTCCTTTCTTCCATAGTCTTTTCTTTGTCAACTTCCAACGTTTTCTTATTTTTAGCATCAATTTTCTTCTTGAACACTCTCTCTTTTTCCCTCTTATTTTTTTCAGTTGGTTCTTATTCTTCTTCTTCTACGGAACCTGAATGGGTCGAGAGGGAGATGGGGGAAGATTGCTCAATTTCATTTCTTTCTACATATTTCTTGGTCACTTCTCTTGCATCTTCTTTGTCCACAATCATGCCTTTTGGTTGACCCCTCCTAATAAAAATAACCTCATCATAGGTTTTGGATTTTTGATGCACTCCTTATTCTTCCCATAACTCAGTGTTGTATTCATAAGGGAGTCTCATGCTAGATGCTCTTTGAAAATGTTCTTGGGATTGTGTCTCCTTAATCTTTCCTCTCCAAAATGGAAGGAAAGAAAAATGTCTACTTATGTCTGGGCTTGTTTGATGTTTTCAAATAAGGAGTTTCCAATGTAAAGATGAAATGGAGGATAGATGAATTTCTTCGATCTATATAACATTCCTTCGACCCCATGTATGATTGTTTGATATGCTACTTCTTGGAACACAAGCTTATCTTGGACAAACTGATGCAGGAGCATCACCAACAACAAGAAAGCGCGGAGGCAGAAGACAGCTGGGACAAGCGCCAACGCATTTCAGCACGTTGCAAAAGTGTTTTGAGATGTTTTGAAATAAATGTGTGGATGTTAATGAAATAATTAAGAGGAGGCATGCTTGTAGATTGTAAATAGATCATGAGCGATTCACTCTCATCTGTAGTAGGTAGAGACATTTATGTGTAGTAAATGTAAGTAGGTAGCTTTGAATTGCGGATTAGACAGTTTTAGGAGACGGAGGGAAAATAGATATAGACACCCTCACTTGTATCATTTGTATCATGAGGAGGAATTATTATTCCCAATTGTATGAAGAGAGCATATAGCAGAGAAGAAGCAGAGAGCTGTGTAGTAGAATCCATGTATAGAAGTTCTGAATTTAATATATGAAGCTTTGATTTAGACTTATGATGTGCTAATGCTTTCTGTGTGTATAAATGCTCAATGTTATGCTTATAATTGTTTTACTCTTTCAATTGTACATTTTCTTTGATGCTGTGTATGTATGATTTCTTGTTAAATGTATGAAATCTGAGAGAGAAAGAGTAAGAAATGAGTTTCAATTGTTTCTGTATCTGAGAAAGAATTCCTGCAAGGAGTGCAGTGAAGTTGTCCTCAAGGAGTGTGTTGACAAGGGTTCAGAGTTTCATCTCTGAAAGCTCAGGAGAGATAATGTTATTCTCATTCCTGTAGAAGTGTAGGTTGAGCACAGTAGCTGTGCAAGGTGTGCGCAGGCTGGTTGTAAGTTTATAACTTATCAACCAAGGAAAGAATTGAAGGACTGTTGTTGCAAAGAGAGTGCACAGAGTCGAAGAATTCAATACTTGGAAGTATTTGAAGGGTTGCCGCAAGGAGTGTGTGCAGGAGTCTTCTTGAAGACTCGAGTTGTGGAGAAAGCTCAAGAGGGTTAGTACCTTGAAGAGTTCAAAGGGAGGCACTGCAAAGTTACTTTGCAGGCAGATAAGTTTCAGCGAAGGAACAACTTGTTCAATTTATGAGAGTTGTCAGGGAGGAAACAGATGGTCAGAATTCTCCATGGAGAATCTGCGAAGTCCCGAGAGTTGTCAGATCTTGCAGAGGAGCAAGGAAAGTTACGACGAGTGTTTTCTAAAGTGTAAAGCTCAGGAGAGATGGGGCCGTTAGATCTCTCGAGAACTCTCATTTCGGAATTTGAGAGTTGAAGGGGCAGAAGAATCCATGTCAAAGATTGTAGACAGTGGAGAGTGGACAGGTGGCATACTTGTCGACACAAAGGTCAAACCTTTGTTGACCATTTCGGGATTTCATGAGTTGGAGAACCGAAAGCCTTGTAGCGAGATTCACAAAATCGCGAAGTGCGAAGTTTTGAAGGGGCGAAAATATTTGTGTGGGGCTAGCTATTGGTGAAGCGTGTTGGAACTCAGCATTTCAACATTTCAGAGGATAAGAATTCAGGATTTCATTTCTGAGATTCCTGAAATTGTGAAACGCGATACTGTCGTGGGAGAGGACGCGATAAGAATTTCAGTGCATCGGATGTTCGGGTTTCAGAAGGTGAAGAGTTGAGAGACTTGGAAGGAGAAGTCGCGAAGTCACGAAATCTGAAGTTCCGAAATCGCGAGAAATATGACCACATTGTTTGGTCAGAGGGAGATTGGAATTGATGCTTCATGTTTGATCACGTGGGCTCAATTCATAAGGACCTGTGGAGAAGCACCATTTTATGTGTGTGGGATTCCCCGAAGAGGAATCAAAGATTCAATCCGACTCAAGGGAAGGAATTAGAATGATCCTATAGTGGACCTTGACCCGAGGGTTGGGGGTCTGCATCAGTTTTGGTATCAGAGCCTAGAAAGATTTCTTTGCTTTTTGTAGTAGGGAAAAGAAATATTTACCATGCCGCTGAGAAGAAGAGACAGACAATCACCTGATCCACTAGAAGAGAGGGAAATTCCAAGAAGAAGGGGCAGGCAAGTGCCTGATACAGCCATAGAAAGAGAGATGCATGACCTACGCACTAGACTCGAGGACATGGAGACAGCACAGAGGTGCACAACCGGTGTTGGAGATGTCATTGAATCTGAAAGTGAAGATGAAGTTGGACATGAAAGAGAAGAAGTTGCAGCAAATGAATGCCTACTCAGGGTTGTTGCAAGGATGGGTGCTAGGGAAAAGATGGGCATTCCAGTATATGAGGGAAACCTGGATGTTGAAGAGCTTCTAGATTGGATTAGAGCTCTGGACACATATTTTGACTATGAAGATGTCGAGGAGGACAAAAAGGTCAAACATGCTGTCACAAGACTTAAAGGACACACAACATTGTGGTGGGATGAACTACAAGCTGACAGACACTGCAAAGGCAAGCAGAAAATCAAGAGTTGGGATAGAATGACTACAAATATGAAAGAAAAATTCATACCCAAGGATTACCAAATCACTATGTTTCAAAGGATGCAGAATTTGAGACAGAAGCTGATGTTAGTTAAAGAGTACATTGAAGAGTTCTACAAGCTAAACATCAGGTCAGATCATCATGAAAGTGATGATGAAAAGGTTGCCAGGTATATGAATGGTTTGAGATATGACATTCAGGATGAGATGAGCATGATGATCATTCAGACTGTAGAAGATTCTTATCATATGGCTCTAAAGGATAAAGAGAAGCTGAGCCAAAAGCAAGGTCAAAGAGGCCAAGGCAGGAGTCAGCCTAGAGGCAGAACAATTGTCCAAGATAGGAATCAAAATCCCAAGGAGGAATGGAAGAAACCTCAACCTCAAACTGAGAGAGGTAGAAGCTCAAAGAGAGGGCAGTATGCCGAACAGAGAGGACAATATGATGATAACAACACTTTTCATCATGCTAGGGGAAGAGGAAGAGGCAGAGGTGGAGTAATAAAATGCTTCACACGTGGAAAGAATGGACACAAGTCTTATGAATGTCCAAATAAGAAGAAATAAGGTGGTGAGACTCACCTTGCTGAAGCACAAAGGTGGAATGTTGAAGCCGAGGATGCTGAAGGCAGAAGATCATTGGTGATGAGGAAAGTTCTGTTAACTCCAGAAAAGGAGGTGGAGAATCTAGTGCAAAGGAAGAGTCTTTTTTGGACTACTTGCAAGACCAAAGATAGGGTATGCAAAGTCATCGTAGACAGTGGTAGCATAGGCAATCTCGTTTCTACAGAGATGGTAGAAAATCTAGAGATGGAGACTATTGAAAAGCTAGAGATGGTAGAAAATCTAGAGTTGGAGACAAAATGGACATCAGGTAAATGTCACTAAACAATGTTTAGTTGAATTTAAAATAGGAGGATATAACGATAGGATATTGTGTGATGTCATTCCCATGGATGTTTGTCACCTATTGCTGGGTAGACCATGGCGATATGACAGGAATGTGGTTCATGATGGGAGGAAGAACACATACACCCTAGAGAAAAATGGGAGAACTCACATGTTGTTGCCGATTAAGGACAAAGAGGTGAAACCTGAAGTAAGCAACACTGTACTTCTCATGAGTGGGAAGGGACTTCTTAAGGAGGTTAAGAATAAGGAAGATCCACAATTCCTTGTGGTCAGGAAACCTAGAATTGTTTTGACCAGCACAAGAGTGGATGATTTACCAGAGGAAATCCAGAAGCTACTAGAGGACTTTGTTGATATAGTAGTGGACGAACTACCTCATTTGTTTCCACTGATCAGGAGTATAAGTCATCACATTGATCTCATAACTAGATCTAGTTTACCAAACAAAGCAGCGTACAGACTGACGTTGCAGGAGAATGAAGAGGTCAAGAGACAGGTCTAGGATTTAATGGACAAAGGATTGGTAAGAGAAAGCTTGAGTCCATGTGTTGTTCCAACAATACTCAGTCCAAAGAAAGATGGAGGCTGGAGGATGTGTACTGACTCGAGAGCCATTAACAAGATAACCATCAGGTATAGATTTCCATTGCCAAAGATGGACGATTTGATGGATTGCTTGAGTGGAGCAAGATTTTTTTCAAAGATTGATTTTAAAAGTGGTTATCATCAAATTCGTATGAGAGAAGGAGATGAATGGAAGACAACATTCAAGACTAACAAAGGGTTGTATGAATGGCTTGTTATGTCATTTGGCTTAACAAACATGCCAAGTACCTTCATGAGATTGATGAATGAAGTCCTGAAGGATTCCATCGAAAAATTTGTCATTGTGTTTCTTGATGACATACTGATTTTTAGTAAAATAGAGGAAGAGCATCTGAAACATTTGACTACAGTGATGAAGAGGTTACAGCGAGAGAAGCTGCTGATAAATATGAAGAAATCCTCATTCATGAAGATAGAGATCATTTATTTGGGGTTTGTTATTTCTGTATATAAGTTGAGGATGGATCCAGATAAAGTGGAGGTGATTAAGAATTGGCCATCACCAAAGAGTATATTTTAGGTTCGAAGCTTTCACGGATTGGCTAGTTTCTACAGGAAGTTCATTAGGAATTTCAGTGGAATTAGTGCACCAATGATGGACACAGTGAAGAAAAGGCATAAATCTTTTTACTGGAGAGAAGAAGATGAGAAAAGCTTCAATTTGTTAAAGAGGAAGATTACTGAACAACCAATTCTGGTGTTGCCAGATTTTAGTAAGACGTTTCAGGTCAGGTGTGACGCTAGTGGTTTTGCAATTGGAGCGGTTTTGAGTCAAGATGATAGGCTAGTCGCATACTTCAGTCAGAAACTGAATGAGGCGAAGGTTAAGTACTCCATGTATGATAAAGAATTTTATGCGGTCATACAGGCACTGAGAAAGTGGAGGCACTATTTGATCCCTAAAGAGTTCGTTTTGTATAGTGATAATCATGCCTTACAATTTGTAACTCAGCAGGATAAATTGAACCAGAAGCATGCAAAATGGGTTGAATATATGCAGAACTTTACTTTTGTAACTAAGCATATTTCTGGAACTGCTAACAAAGTTGTTGATGCTTTGAGCAGGAAGTGTTTGCTATTGCAAGAGTTCAGAGTCAAAACTTTCAGTTTTGATAACCTCAAGGAAATGTACACAGATGATCCAGATTTTAAGGAGGCGTATGAAGCAACTGAGAATCCAATTCTTAGGGACAAAATTCAATGGAAAAAATACATGATCCAAGAAGGATTACTGTTTAAAGGTAATCAACTTTGTATTCCAAAATGTTCCATGAGGGAGAATCTTTTGAAGGAGAAACATAGTGGAGGATTGGTCGGACATTTCGGTCATGACAAGACGTTCTCAAATTTAAACGAGTCATATTTTTGGCCGGGGATGAGAAACGACATCAAAATATTTGTGGAAAGATGCAGGATTTGCTAGCATTCAAAAGGGAAGAGGTAGAACGTAGGATTATATCAACCGTTACCCATACCAGAGAGGCCATGGGATGCAGTAAGCATGGACTTCATATTGGGGCTGCCAAGAACACAAAGAGGTTTCAATTCAATATTTGTGGTAGTGGATAGATTTTCTAAGATGGCACATTTTATACCATGTCAGAAAACCAATGACGCAACTCACATTGCGAATTTGTTTTTAAAATAAGTTGTTAGACTTCATGGCTTACCAATGAGCATAGTTTCGTATCGAGACACCAAGTTCATGGGACATTTCTGGAGAACCTTATGGAAAAAGATGAGAACAAACTTGTCGTTCAGTTCATCTTATCATCCTCAGACGGATGGATAGACAGAAGTTGTGAACAGGAGTTTGGGAGACTTGTTGAGGAGTTTGGTGAATGAACATCACAGCCAGTGGGACAACATTTTTCCACAGGTGCAATTTGCTTATAATGATTCAATCAACAGGAGCATAGGGCAGAGTCCATTCCAAATTTTTTATGGGATGCAGCCAAGAGGAGTTTTGGAATTGAGAGATTCAGAATAGACTGTGACTAGGAGTGTTAGTGCAGAATATTTTTTCGAGGCAATGAGGGAACTTCACAGCCAGGTGAAGGAGCGATTGCAGAATTCGAGCCAGGAGTATAAGCGCAGAGCAGATCAACATAGGCGATAACTTCAGTTTGAAGTTGGTGATTTGACTCTTTCACACTTGAGGAAGGAAAGGTTCCCAAGGGGGACATATAATAAATTGAAAATGAAGAAAATTGGACCATGCCGGATCATAAGGAAATTTGGGACAAATGCTTATGAGATTGAATTACCCGAGGAGATCAGAATTTCACCAATATTCAATGTCTTAGATTTGTACCCTTACAAAGATGAAGAGGAAGGAGGAGATAGTGAACAACCAGAGGTTCAATGGGCCAAACAGATGCCAGTTGCAAAGAAACCATAGATGGAAAGTATACTGGACAAGAGAGTAAGTAAGAGGACAAGGAGAAAGGAATATTTTGAATACTTGGTCAAGTGGAAGGGACATCCAGTTGAAGATGCCAGCTGGGAGAATGAAGCAGAGATTCAATAGCATGGACAGACTGTGCGAGAGCTCATGGATAGGAGCCCATGAAAATTTTCAAGCGAGGGAGTATGATGCAGGAGCATTGCCAACAACAAGCAAGCGTGAAGGCGGAAGACAGCTGGGATAAGTGCCAATGCATTTCAACACATTGCAAAAGTGTTTTGAGATGTTTTGAAATAAATGTGTGGATGTTAATGAAATAATTAAGAGGAGGCACACTTGTAGATTGTAAACAGATCATGAGCGATTCACTCTCATCTGTAGTAGGTAGAGACATTTATGTGTAGTAAATATAAGTAGGTAGCTTTGAATTGCTGATTAGACAGTTTTAGGAACCGGAGGGAAAATAGATATAGACACCCTCACTTGTGTCATTTGTATCATAAGGAGGAATTATTATTCCCAATTGTATGAAGAGAGCATATAGAAGAGAAGAAACAGAGAGCTGTGTAGTAGAATCCATGTATAGAAGTTCTGAATTTAATATATGAAGCTTTGATTTAGACTCGTGATGTGCTAATTCTTTCTGTGTGTGTAAATGCTCAATGTTATGCTTATAGTTGTTTTACTCTTTCAATTGTACATTTTATTTGATGCTGTGTATGTATGATTTCTTGTTAAATGTCTAAAATTTGAGAGAGGGAGAGTAAGGAACGAGTTTCAATTGTTTCTCTATCTGAGCAAGAATTCCTGCAAGGAGTGCTGTGAAGTCATCTACAAGGAGTGCGTTGACAGGGGTTCGGAGTTTCATCTTTGAAAGCTCAGGAGAGATAATGTTATTCTCATTCCTGTAGAAGTGCAGGTTAAGCACAACAACCATGCAAGGTGTGCGCAGGCTGGTTGTAAGTTTAGAACTTATTAACCAAGGAAAGAATTGAAGGACTGTTGTTGCAAAGAGAGTGCGCAGAGTCGAAGAATTCAATACTTGGAAGTATTTGAAGGTTTGCCGCAAGGAGTGCATGCAGGAGTCTTCTTAAAGACTCAAGTTGTGGAGAAATCTCAGGAGGGTTAGTACCTTGAAGCATTCAAAGGGAGGCACTGCAAAGTTACTTTGCAGGTAGATAAGCTCCAGCGAAGGAACAACTTGTTAAATTTGTGGGAGTTGTCAAGGAGGAAACAGACGGTCAAAATTCTCCGTGGAGAATTCACAAAGTCCCGAGAGTCGTCTGATCTTGCAGAGGAGAAAGGAGAGTTACACCAAGTGTTTTCTAAAGTGTAAAGATCAGGAGAGATGGGGCCATTATATCTCTTGGGAAGTCTCATTTCGGAATTCGAGAGTTGAAGGGGCAGAAGAATTCATGTCAAAGATTGTAGATAGTGGAGAGTGGACAGGTGGTGTACTTGTCGACATGGAGGTCAAACCTTTGTTGACCATTTCGGGGTTTTGTGAGTTGGAGAACCGAAAGCCTTGTAGGGAAATTCATGAAATCACGAAGTGCGAAGTCCCGAAGGGGAAAAAATATTCGTGTGGGGCCAGCTATTGGTGAAGCTTGTCGAAACTCAGCATTTCATCATTTTGGAGGATAAGAATTCAGGATTTCATTTCCGAGATTCTCGAAATTGTGAAATGCGATACTGTCGTGGGAGAGGACGCGGAAAGCGTTTCGAGGCATCGTAAGTTTGGGTTTTGGAAGGTGAAGAGTTGAGAGACTTGGAAGGAGAAGTCGCGAAGTCGCGAACTCCAAAGTTCCGAAACCACGAGAAATACGACCACATTGTTTGGTCAGAGGGAGATTGGAATTGATTCTTCATGTTTGATCGCGTGGGCTCAATTCATAAGGACCTGTGGAGAAGCACCATTTTATGTGCATGGGATTCCATGAAGAGGAATCGAGGAGTCAATCTTACTCAAGGGTAGGAATTAGAACGATCCTGTAGTGGACCTTGACCTGAGGGTTGGGGGTCTGCATCACAAACCTAGGAAGTAGGTTATGTGGTTTCATTGCACCATATATCTTGATATACATACCATGCTCCATTAGATAATAATCCCCAATATCCCTTATAACTGTTATGTCCTTGTCTTTCATACAGGGTGGGGAGGTGCAAAAAAAGAACTCATACAGTGGTGTAAGAAAGTATTCATAGATCCTTTGATAATTTATTCAATATTTGTGCTCCCAGAGTACTTTGCAGTAAATATGGATAGAAACATCAGTGGGTAACCGACTCCAACCCATGTTTGGGTATTTTTGAGCTATGCACATTATGTCTAAAAGATATGAAGCCATATGGAAAATAGGGAAGCTTCCCGGTTGTGATCGTGTAAAAACTAAAATTGCACTTTTAAGATTCTTAGATAGTATGTCTACCTAGTTGAATGAGGCACCTACATCCGCACATAAAGAAATTAATGGAAGATATGACAAAGGAAATTATGTTGCGTCTGGTTTTCCATACAACCTACACAACATGGATACCATATATTGGTATGGTCTTCTTAGATTGGTAGTGGGATATCGACCCTTGACCTGATATTTGAATTGCTTATCTTCTTTATACTAGGTGGGGAACAAATCCTTTGGGGTGAGCTCCAACTTGCTAAGGTGCTGACCATCTAAATTTTTTTTTCGGCCTCTAGGTGATAACAATTGGATAAATCATCAGGCCTGAATGAAGCAATTGACTCATTCCTTGCATTAAATATATATCTTCTATCTATGTCTGCGTTCTTCAAAATCCATGAGATAAAATTTGCATAAGGGAATATCGCTATATGTGTTGCCACCCAGAAAATTCCTGATTTTTTGATGTTTT
This sequence comes from Picea sitchensis, assembly GCA_010110895.2. Lineage (NCBI taxonomy): Eukaryota > Viridiplantae > Streptophyta > Pinopsida > Pinales > Pinaceae > Picea > Picea sitchensis. The sequence continues at coordinate 227,453 of SNQJ01S0003141.1, read as the reverse complement.
TAAATGCTTGGAGTTCACTTGGGTCTTCTTCTTCTGTAGAAAAATTTGATTTATTGAACATATAATAGACTTCCCCTCATTTCAAAGTATCTCTATATTTGTCCAAAATTCCTTATGTATCATCGTATACAGTCCTATCACTTTTCAGATCTGCTATTTGTTGAGATATGCTAGATGGTTCAAATCTTGATGCCTTCATTGCAACATTATTTCATGGTGACAAGTTTGAACCTACATACAATGATAAATTTGTAGTATGTTAATAAAAATAATTAATAAAGAACTATTCAAGACATTTCGTTCTTTGTATATAGAAATCAATTGCCTACTGGGATTGTGAAATACTTGGGTAATTTTATGAGAAAAAAGAACACTTTTAAATGCAAATCAGAGGAGTTAATAGTAACTCCTCCGAGCAGTTTGAAGGAGTTAATAGTAACTCCTCCAAGCATTTCAGAGGAGTTAATAGTAACTCCTTTGAGCAGTTCGAAGGGGTTAATATTAAATCCTTCGAGGAATACTTGGAAGAGTCTTTATTAGTCTTGGGGGTGTTCGGATATTTCACAAAGAACTCCTCTGATCTACTCAGAGGAGTTGTTAATAAATCCTCCGCACAGATCGAAGGAGTTAATAATAACTCTCCTGAGAATATCGGAGAAGTTAATAATAACTTCTCCGATATGCTTGGAGAGTTACTAAAACAAGTTTTGGGATTTAGTTTTTGAACACGAAACACATTGATGGATGTGTCAACCGGCTTAGAGGAACATGTTGGGTACTTATGGTTTATTCGTGCCAAGACTCTACTCCCTAGACATAAATGGAAGGGTGTTTCTTTTCCATAGTTGACATCGAGGCAAGGGGCTTGGATAATGGTCAATTGCAACGATATCCATTTGTTCATATCATATTCATAATGGTTTAGGTCAATGACAAGGGAATAAGGTCCGGAATCGGTGAAGCAAAGAATTGAAACAATCCAAGGGAAGAGAGGTGGATTAGGGTTGAAACCGTGCAAGAGGAATTAGGGGAAAAAGTACCTTAACCCTATATTTTTAGAAAAGTGAATAGAGGGAGGAACAGACTTTCCAGTTAATCACTGGCACATGTAGAGGAACGCGATGAAATTTTTTCTCAAACGATGTTTATCCCAGCTCTCCGGTGTCAAGTCAAGATAAATTGGTATATTGATAATATCCCCAACCCCGTTTCACTTTATTATATATCTTAAATTAAATTAAGTAGCATTAAATGTGGTAGGTTTGCTCGGAGGATTTCTTAACAACTCCTATGAACTTGCTCGAAGACTTTTATCACAACTTTGTCAAACTTGCTTTATCATAATGATTGGAAATAAATGTTTCGAACAACTCAGAAGAGTTGAGGGGAACTCCTCCGAGCAGCTTGGAAGAGTTGAAGGGAACGCCTTCGAGTAGCTCAGAAGAGTTGAAATTAACTTTGCCGAAAATTTCTTCAAACTTCAACTTTGAATAATTTCTCAATTTTTTTCAAGTTAATCACGAGTTAACATGAGAAGATTTTGATTGAAAAAAGGGGTTTATGATATTTTTATTTAGTCTTCAAAAATAAGGAGACACCAATTTTAGAAAAGTATGCAAATATAAGGTAAAATGGAGGGGTTGTAGTGCTAGTCACAACAAATGGAGACACACTGGGAGAAGCCTTGGATCTCTGCAAAATGAGTACATTCATAATTTTATTAAGAAGTAAACTCCATCACACAAAATCATAAGGAAGAAAAAATAGGTCCCATGACTTGCATATTGAAATTATCAAGATGATTCAAAGAGTGTCAAGACTTGTTAAAATTTAATAGATTTCTTTCAAACTTATTTCATACTTTATAATAAATGGATGAAGGGAAGATGTAGGCAGTAAATTCGGAACGAAACATAAATAATGTTGAGAATACAAGTATGATGCATTTCTTTGGTGTTCCTCCACTAACAACGAGCGTCCATAGCCCCGACGGAGTCAACCCAGTGTCACAAGCCTTGCTCCACTGCCAACGAGCATCCATAGCCTCAACGGATATACTTGCATGTCCCATCTTATCTGAAAATCCTTTCCCCAAGCATTTACCTTTTACAATATTTTATTATCTTTTGTTTATAGATACAAGTGGATGGGAGGATTCCAATTAACCTTTAAAGGAACTAGGGATGACACCTGTGACGGTAAGATCTGCTAACTTGATTATAGATGAGAAAAATTCCTGAGTCGTGATTCCTAACCTAATACAAACATCTCATCTATACCATTTCATTTATCTCTTGTAACATAACAATCTGTTGTTTATTGTAGTCTCTTGGCTCTTTGTTTTCCCAATGTTTTTTTGTATTGACAAGATACATTCCTCTACCATATATTAACTTGTGATAGTGCACAAAGGGTTTTCATGTCTGGGAGAGGAGTATAATGGATATCCTATTACATAGATGTCTATGCCCTCTACACCAAATGTGCTACTTTTAAGAATGTGACTTGCTTCAAGTTGTGAGAACTCCAAAATCACAAGGGCATCCAACAAGAAGGACAAGGTAAAACTAGTAATCAAACAGATCAAGAAAAATTAAACTAACTAAGGAAACAAAAATCAAAAGTAAAAAGTAGAAATAGGATTTATTTATGTACAAGTGACCAGTAGCCTCAAGTGCTAACTGATATAATGTTTTAGGACTTGGCCATTTATAGAGAGAGAGAGTTGATTCCTCCCTAAAGGTTTTGTAATCGAAAAGTTCCTTGGCCAATATTTTCTTTGATAAGGTAGGGACCAAGCCAAAGTTTTTGAAATTTCATATTTTTCCCTTTATCTTCATGTGGTTTATCCCATTTCAGGACTAGATCCCCAACTTGGAATACTTTCTCGCCTGCAGATTTCTTATCAAACCAATGTTTTTTTGTTTGTTGGTGAGATTCAAACTTGGTTTTAGTCTTGTATAACCTTTCTTCAAGGTTCAACAAGGTATTTATACGACTTTAGATAACTAGGAATTCTCTGCCTTAGGATTGTTGTGTAAGTTGGACAGAAGGAAGGTAAATGTTTGAGGGTAACACAACTTCTTTTCGATACACAAGAAAATAAGGTGATGTTATGATGGAGGCTTTTGGGGTGACATGATATGACCAGAGAGAATTTTGTAATGCATTGTGCCAATTTCTTTGGTGATCGACCACGGTTCTCTTTAGGATACAAATGATGTTCTTGTTTGTGGATTTTGCTAGGCCATTTCCTTGGGGGTAATAGTTAGTTGGATACTTTAAAATAATCCCATTTTCCAATGCATACTCAGATAATTTCAAATATGAAAAGTAAGAAGAATTATCAAATACTAAAGAGTTAGGAATACCAAACCTCGTGATAATGTGTTTCTCAAGAAAATTAATCACTACCTCTTCATTCACTTTGACTAAAGGAATTGCTTCAACACAATGTGTGAAACAATCAATTGCAATTAGAATATACCTGTGTTGTTTGGATGAATGAGAATTTATCTCACCAATAACATCTAATCCCCATTGCTCGAATGGTTCTTCCACTGTTACAGGTTGGAGAGGAAAAGAGGCATTTCGTTCTCTCCCTGTTTCTTTTTGACATGCTTCGCATCTTCTCGAGTACGCGTGAGTATCCTTGAATAGATTGGGCCAATAATATCCTGCTCTTAGCACTTTAAGAGTTGTTGTGTATCCTGATATCTTCATCCTACCAACCATCCTCTTCTTGTTCTTTAGCATCAACTCCTTGGGTTACTAATTTACACAATACTTGACCATTCATGCTTTTGGTTTGTTTAAATTTGAGTTCATACTCTTTTCAATCCATCATCCAATTTCCTCGTATTTCACCCAATTCCTTTTGAACGAATAGGGATGTCACTTCAAGGTGTGGGATGATGACTTTAGTATGATTTTTTAGGATATATGTTCTGAATTGCTTGGTTTCTTTATGGATGGAAAATACTTGCTTGTCCACCGGAGGATAATTTAGTTCAACACCCTGTAACCCAATGCTCATAAAAGATACAGTGTATTCGTCTCCTTGCTCATCCTTTTTCGTGAGTACTTCTACTAGCGAATTCTCAGATGCAAATGTATACAACAGGAAATATTTTGAAAAATCAGGACTCCAAAGAGCCGCCGCATTGCCTATAGATATTTTAATATTTTCAAATGATTCCTTTTCCAAAAATGTCCATGTTGGCACAAGGGCAAACTTGGGGTTCAACGCTTTAACAATGCACCAAAAAAACCCTAACTACCGGCCCTTTCAGAAACACCTGTGAAGAAGATGAAGTCTCACCCAAGGTAGATGTAGGGGTGGTTGCAGGACTCAAGTGTCTACAACCTAGCTAGGACATAGATCTATGATCACAATACTTAACAGAGAACTTAGTTGTTAACATTCAATAGTATTTAACCCTTATCCACATCGTAGGAGAAAACCCTAATTACATAACAAGACAGTATTCAATGAGATATAACACATTCAAGCACTAAGAACATCAAAATAGATCAAATTTGGCATTCATTCATATTACTAAGCACTAAGATACTATTATCAGATGCATCTAACATATATTACTATATTAAGCATAAATCACATGAATAACACAACAATCATAATGCACAAAGCAACCACAACACAGGATATACGTGTTTCACCCCAGTGTGGGGCTATGTCCACCAACTCTTCTTCTTCTTTATTGCTTTTGTTAATCATCTTGCATGCACAGAGCCACAAGAACCCACTCCGCATAGGACAAGAGATATGCATGCACCTCACTAGATCCTCCTTCCCCGTGCTAGGTATAAAACAAAGCCTTACACAGTCTACACACAAAAGCACTCTCAAAACGCTTGCACTTAGCTATGCAAGCCTTAACACAATCTTGCACAATGCCAACTATTCATGCACTAAGCTGATCATTAACTAGTTACTTCTTACATCGCCTATATTTCTATTTATACATTTCAAAAGGGGCCTAAACATGGGTAAACCCATGGGTTGACATCCCATACTCGTTACATAAACCCAAAACCCAAAAATCCCTAAAAAGGGGGCGAGATCCCATGATATTTGCTTCATCTTGCGCTCTGCCTTTGACCAACCCATTGAAGTCCTAAAAATGGTCAAACATGACCAAGGTTCTTCAAAACTTGGTCAAGGGCCAATAGGCCCCCAACACTCACTTGTGACTCATACCGAGTCACTCTAATATAGGTAACTCTGCCTCAAAATCCTCGAGCCTAGCTCAGGATACCTCAACCTATTGCTTCGCCAGAACCTCGTGCTCGATGAACTCCTAAATAAATTTCTCAGTCACAGGTCCTTCTAAGCGTTGTTCCACTGTGGTGACCACTTGTTCTAGTTTTGCACCTCGTCCTTCAATCTCCTCAAAAAGTATGCAAGCTTCATATTGGACTACTTAGAGTCTCTAGGTCACTTCCATGCCCTTAATCTGTATGGCATGGACCTACTATTGAACCGTGTATTGTTCCTAGGACCTTTCCATCCTCTCAACCGCAGACAAGAGTTTCAACTACACTTGCACTGTTTCTTCTTGTTCTTTGCCTCCTGAAGCTGTGACTCTAGTGTCCTTAGTTTAGGGTCCTCTGCGAGGAACTCATAAGTCTTCGCACTTTGAATGCTAAGTTGTTTGCATTCCAAGGCTAATGCCTTGATTATTTGGACTGTGCTATGAGCAATTTCTTCTCTTTGGTCTCACACTTCCTGTAGAGTGCTTGACACTGCTTGTAATTCCAATTCTACTACTCTTTCTTGGAGCTACTGAATGGCTTCAACAAGCTTCACCACTTGACTCTCCATTGGGTCGTCTTCCATCTATTATAAGCATGTCACAGAGCGAAGTTCTCTAGTGACTGCTTCTTTAACTCCAACCTGCTCCATGAGTAGTTGTTATTTCTCCTTTTGGATATGCATTCTATCCTCTGCGAACTTCATTTGGAGGTCATATTTTTCTTGCTACACAACTCGACGTTGCTCTATGGCTTCCTTCTTTGCTTGCTTCAGGGCCTCCATGGCCTGCTCTTTTTCTTCTTGGAAACGACGAAGGTGAGTTTCGGTCGCATATGTTATTCTGCAGAGTTGGGAAAGCTCATCTCCCAACTCAATTCCTTCAGATGATAGGGGCATAGTGGACGCTACACGGCTGGAGTAGAGGGCTTGTTGTACCCCTTTCAGTTCTTCTTCGATCCTACCATACTTGGTCTCTTGTTTTTCTTTGTTGCATTGTAAAATATCCTTTGAAGTATCTGATACAATGGTGATGATGAGGTTGATGTCATCCACCATGAGCATAGTCTACAACTGAGGCTTTCTAGCTTTTGACTTCTTCTGCGATGAAGGTTTCATGGGGGAAACCTTTCTTCTCTTGGATTTCTCAGCTTCATCAAGGGGATCCTTAGGTGGTGTTACTTTGCCCTACTTCCTCTTGTCTTCTTCCCCTTTGTCCTCTTCTTTGTCTACTTCGTCACCTCCTCCTCCGGGTGAATCTGAAGTAGTCTCTTTTGACGCGTTGTTCAGCTCCTGTACCTCTTCCTTCTTATTCCTTCTGCTACTATTGGGTGCATCATACTCTTCAGAAGTGACCACAAGACTTCTGATGAGGTCGGGGTTGGACAGTTCTGCCTGGTTGACTAGTATAATGAACTCTGCGGGCCATTCCTTAGTTATTTCTTCCATGTCCTCTTCTGTGAGATTATAGTAGGATTAGAGTTCTTCTTTATGTTCATCTCCATGTGCATTAATATAAATAAAGTGTTTATTTGTGCGGAACTTCACAAGGGGCTTGAACCTGTGTAGGGTATTCAACGTCATGCGAGGAAAAGACTCAATAGCCCTCTTTAGCTACAGGTAATAGTTGTGGAACACTTCATTTGACTTCCATTGTTTCACCATGTTGCTCGAATACCAGAGCATGGTGAACTTCGTAGCTAGTGGTTCAGATGGTTTGATTTCAGGGAAGGTCGCTGCTTTTGACATCTCCCAAGAAATGAAGGTGATGAGGATAAAAACCAACTGAAATGGAACTTGTAGCCCTCATCCTGAGCTTCGTGACAGTCTTGTTCTAACTGGTTGATGAGATAGCTCACCCAGTTCATTTGTATCCCTTCAACACATTTTCCTACGAGGTCGATGACAAACCCCATGACCTGCGTGGGTCTGTTCTTCTTGACTATATTACTCGCGATTAACTAGAAATCTAGGCACACTGCACCATTCTGGATGNGTAGGTGTCTTTGATTCGCTATGCCAGGGAATGATCTGCAGCCTTCCCTGGGTAAAATTCTTGTGGGTCTGGTCCTTGCATTCTTAATCCGATGATTTGATGGATCAACACTGGATCTATGGTGATATGTCTGTCCAACCATAGATAACCTCCATGGAAGCATGACAATAGAATTTTAAGGCACTCGTTAACCTCCTGATGGCTTCCAAATTGTGGTATCTTCATCACATTTAGGATGGTGGACTGCATGATGTCCATGGTCCATGGTTGGGGGATTATCTTCGACTTATTCCCCATTGTCTTGGTTAAATATTTGTGTGGAGCAAGCATGCCATATTTCTTGCGATCATCCAAGTTGAAGTCACTGATCTTCAATGTCATAATCTGTCCTAACTATGGTCCAACTATGCGTATCCCCTTTAGGAGCTACACAGTGATCAATGTGTAGCTGAAGTCCCTTGAGACATTGTCACAAATAAACCTACCAGCCAGAGGTGGGATATATTCGGGCATGATATATGGGATGGGCTTCGCGTTCGCCAAGTCGTTGTGATTCTTGCTCTGTTTCTCTGTCATGATTCTAGAGGGCCTAGATCGACGTGCAGTTGATGGGGATGCTTGCACTCCTCTAGTTGATGAGGTCTGTGTCCCTGTGGACATGACCTTCTCTACCATTAGATCTATCAAAATTTCTTCCACAGAATTTTCCATGATACTGCACTCACTCGACATACACACTCGAGATCAGATATCTCAGGTCGGTGAACAAACACTCGATGTAACTGAATGGGTGGCGAAGTCTCAATAAGCACAGTGTGGTAATAGTCAGCTCTTTCTGGGCTCAAATAATAATTGTTTGCAAAAGTGTTCTCGATGCAACATTCAACCGGATAAATAGACAACGTCGTAATAGATTCCTTTAATGGGTCAAAAAGTCTCAATCAATGCAATTCCATCCATTATGGCATGGTCTCAATAGTCCGATGGCAATATTTTTGTCCATAACTGTGTTTCTAACCATTCTGGAGTGTCTTTCTAATGGTAAGGACACCTCCAACATTCATATTTCTCTGTCGTGGCGAAGTGCCAATATGTGATGTTTTGATATTCCAGCGAAGTTCAAGTTCTGTAAACCTTCCTTCTGTGAATTCCTCTCTGGAACCTCTTGCAATTTCTCTAATTTTGCTTTCTTCTTGTTGAGCTTTCTATCTTTCTTTCCTATGATTTGAGTCACTGGGTTCTTCTTTCCATTATTTTTCTTATCTGATCTTAGCATAGTAACTTCACACTATTGAGGATCTTTCACAGGGTTCAAGGGTAATATTTATTCTCTTTCTGGGGTAGGTGCTCTACTCTCTTGTATGGATAGGTTTTTCAAGTCTGCCTGTGTTCTTTCAACTTGAACATCTAAGTTTTTGGTCCTTAGTAGCTTCGACTTGTCCTTCTGTTATTCTATTAAGTGCGCTATTCTCCTAGCCATGAAATCCCTTAATTCTTTCTTATTCTTTTCTAGATCTTCCTCTTCTTCTTTCCTTCGAATATGATATTTCTCAATCCAGGTTTTTCCTAGAAACATAGCAAATGGGATGTTGTTCTCAACAAACATAGTGACCTCGAATTATTCCTCTATCGATAATCCATGAGAACTCATAGGTAGATGAGTAAGTCTTCCACATAGGGTTACCAAGTTTCCTTTAAGTAATCTTATTCCTCCCAATGAAGGAATGATAACAGGCTTTCCCAAGATTTCCCAAGTTCTTTCATTCATGATATTCACCTATGTTTCCTGATCCAGANATGTCTCTGTGATCATTTAGGGTTTCTTTCATCTGTAATAATACAATCTCAGATTCTTTCTCGGGTTCTACCATAGTCTTAGTCTCTTGGCCCTTCTCATGGTTTTCTTGTCTCATATTCATATTTTCAACTTTAGCAATCATTCTAGGGAAATCCAAAGCTTCATGATCCATAGCTTTACAACAAATACAACCAGGGCATTCCTTAGCAAGATGTCCTAGTCTTCTGCAACTATAACAAAGAGTTGATCCTCTCTTTCTCTTAAATAATCCCCAACCTTTCTTGTACTGTGCACTGGGATCACAGTAACTATCCTGCAAAAAATTCTTTCTAGGGTCCTGCATCCATTTGTTAGTCCAACCATTTTTTCTATGCATAGGAATAACATATCTTTCACTATTTCTATCAGATCTACTCATATCAAATCTTCTTTCTTCTAGCTGTGCCCTATTTTTTAGATTAGGAAAAAATTTATCAAGCCTTCCTAGATCCATTCTTTCGAAACACAATTTTCACTTATCTTACCTTTATCAAAGCACACATATTTCATATCTTACCTATTTTCTTCAGATCTAATTCCTTTCTTAGCATAGAGCTTTGCAAGTCAAGTGGAATACTACACACTAAAGCAGATCTACGCACAAAGCTTTCTCTTTTTCTCAGTTCCCAACAATCACAGTTTTAGGTCCTGACAATAGAACCATTTGTTGGCACAAGGGAAGACCTATGGTTCAATGCTTCAACAATGCACCAACAAAATCTTAACTACTGACCCTTTCGGCAACACCTGCGAAGCAGATGAAGTCTCACCCGAGGTAGAGGTAGGGGTGGTTGCAAGAATCAAGTGTCTACAACCTAGCTGGGACACAGATTTGTGATCACAATACTTAACAAAACACTTAGCAGTTAACATTCATTAGTATTTAACCCTTATCCACATCGTAGGAGAAAACCCTAATTACAGAACATCGTGATATTCAATGAGATCTAACACATTCAAGCACTAAGCACATCAAAATAGATCATATCTAGCATTCATTCATATTGCTAAGCACTAAGCTACTATTATCAGATGCATCTAACATATATTACTGTATTAAGCATAAATCACATGAATAACACAACAATCATAATGCACAAAGAAACCACAACATAGGATGTACGTTGTTCACCCCAGTGTGGGGCTATGTAGACCAACTCTTCTTCCTCTTTATTTCTTTTGTTAATCATCTTACATGCACAGAGCCACAAGAACCCACTCCGCATAGGACATGAGATCTGCGTGCACCTTGCCATATCCTCCTTCCTCGATCTAGGTATAGCATAAAGCCTTATACAGTCTGTGCAGAAAGCACTCTCAAAACACTTGCACTTAGTTCTGCAAGCCTTAACACAATCTTGCACAAAGCCAACTAGTCATGCACTAAGCTGATCATTAACTAGTTACTTCTTACATCACCTAGATTTCTATTTATACATTACAAAAGGGGCCTAAACATGGGTAAACCCATGGGCCGACATCCCATACCCGTTACATAAACCCAAAACCCAAAAATCCCTAAAAAGGGGGCGAGATCTTGCGATCTCTACTTCATCTCAATCTGCCTTCGACCAGCCCATCAAAGTCCCAAAAATGGTCAAACATGACCAAGGTTCTTCAAAACTTGGTCAAGGTCCAACAGTCCATTTCAATTGTACATCCTTTTTAATCATCTTCTATAAAGGTTTTACAATTTCAACAATGTCTGGAACGAATCTTCTAACGAAATTATTTCTGCCAAAAAAATATTACATGGACCTCTTGCTGTGTGGTGGAGCAATTTGTAAAATGGATTTGGTTATCTCCTGATCCACCGAAATTACTTCTTTTGAGACAACATGTCCCAATAAAATTCCTTTTTAAACGACGAACACCATTTTCTTGGGATTAAGCAAAATTCTATATTTTCTGCAACGCTCAAAAAGTTGCTTGAGATGTTTTGGGTGGTCTTCTCTTTCTTTTGAATAAACTTTAACATCATCAAGGTAAACCACCATGCTTTGACTAATTACTCCTTGAAAGAAATTTCATTTCTCTTTGAAATGTGACTCCTACATTCATAAGAACAAAATGCATTCTTCTATAAGCATAAGTTCCCCATTTAGATCAAAAAGTGGTATTTAATTGGTTTGGTTCTTCCACAAGAATCTGGTTGTATCCCAAAAATCCATCTAGTAAGGAGAACAGTTGAGATCTAGAGACGAGTTGCATGATTTGTTCCATTGTGGGAACTGGATAGTTATATTTTTTGGAAGCGCAATTTATGTTTTCTAAATATATATAGATTCTTATTTCTCCCGACTTTTTCCTCACGGGAACAATATTAGACACCTAAGTCAAATGTCTTACTTTAAAAATTATTCGGGCATCTAACAATTTATTGAATTATTTTTTTATAATATGTTCGAGAGTAGGATGAATCTTTTTGATCTTTTGATGAAATGACTTGATTCCTTCTTTGATGGGAATCACATGTTGTATTATTCATGTATCATAAGTCTTCAAGTCATCATATATCTAGGAAAAAACATCTCGATGCTTCTTGAATAATCCTATGAACGTATGATTTTATGAATATGAACAACAAGTGTCGAGGTTGACATACTTAGGTTATGCAGATGTTCCCAAATTGACCAAGAATTGCATCATCATGGAGATATTGGTATTTGGATTAGTTGGACTCCTAAACTTAGATTGTAAATCAAATAAATTTTCAAGAGTCAAAACATTATTTGGAATACAATTTTTCATGATCTTATCAGTTTCTTCTTGAAAAACTTGCAGCTCTTGTTGATGAATTTCATCATCGATCACTGAGTTTTGGAATGTGTCTGAACTATTAAGGAAGTTGAAAATTTGAGAATCACAGTCGAATACTCTCCAACTCGTGATGTTGTTAGGTATGGGTGGCCTAAAAATTAGTTCAACCAAAAATCCATCGTCAGGAGGCATTGTTGTCCCTTGACCAGGTTTTGAGGAAACTCTAGTCATGTGTGACCAGTTTTGGGACTTCGACTGGCTGGTCAAAGACGGAGTATCCAAGAAAAGCAGAGATCATGGGATCTCGCTCATTTTGCGGTCTTTTTCGGTTTTAGGGTTTATGTAATGGGTATGGGATGTCAGCCCATGGGTTTGCCCATGTTTAGGCCCCTTTTGTACTGTATAAATAAGTATCTAGGTGATGTAAGAAGTAGACCTAGAAGGTCGATGGCTTAGCGCTAATGTTAGCTATGTGCAAGAAGATGTGTTAAGGATTGTAGAGATACATGCAAGCATTTGTAAGTGCTTTGTGCACAAACTGTGTGAAGGCTCTGGGCTGTGCCAAATTCGGGGAAAGAGGATCTGGTGAGGCACGTGCAGATCTCCTATCCTTGCAAAGTTGGATTTGTGGCTTGGTGCATGTAAGCAGATTGGAAGATGCTAATAAAGAAGAAGAAGAGTTGGTGGATGTAGTCCCACACTGGGGTGAACCACGTATATCATGTGTTATGATGCTTTCTGCTATATTGTCCTTGTATTTTTTTAGTGCACTATTATGATAGATAGATCTATGAATGCTTAGTGTTTTACGATGTGAATGAATGCTATATCCGCTTTGATGCTATGCGCTAAATGGTTAGATGTGGTTAGATCTTGATTAATACTTCGATGTTCGATACTTAGGGTTTGATCTACGATGTGACTAAGAACCATAATCTAATGCATGTTATTTTCTAAGTGCTCTACTAAGTATTGTGATCACATATATGTGTCCCAGCTAGGTTGTAGACACTTGAGTCCTACAACCCTCCTACCTATACCTCGAGTGAGACTTCATCTACTTCGTAGGTGTTGCCAAAAGGGCCGGTAGTTAGGGTTTTGCTGGTGTGTTGTTGAAGCGTTGAACCTTGGGTCTGCCCCTATTCCAACAAATGGTTCCATTGTTGGGAACTGAAACTGTGATTTCTAGGAACTGAAGAAAATAGAAAGCTCTGTGTGTAGATGTCTCATTGTAGTGCGAAGTATTCTACTTGACTTGTAAAGCTCTGTTCTAAGAAGGGAATCTGATCTGAAGAAAAGAGGTAAGATATTAAATCTTTGTGCTCTGGTAAAGGTAATATAAGTGGGAATTTTTGTTTCGAAAGTATGGATTTAGGTATGTTTGATAGATTTTGTCCTAGTCTGAAAACTAGGGCACAACTAGAAGAAAGAAGATTTGATATGAATAGATGTGATAGATATAGTGAAAGATATGTTATCCCTATACATAGAAAGAATTTTTGGACTAACAAGTGTACGCAAGATCCTAGAAATAATTTTTTGTAGGTCCATCACTGTGATCCCAGTTCGTAGTACAAAAAAGGTTGGGTATCATTTAAGAGAAAGAGAGGATTGACATTATGTTATAGTTGCAGAAGACTGGTACATATTGCTAAGGAATGCCCTGGTAGAGGTGTTATTTGTCTTTGTTGTAAAGCTATTGGTCATGAAGTTTTGGATTTCCCTAGAATGGTTGCTAAATTTGAAAATATGAACATGAGACAGGAAAACTATGAAGAAGGTCAAGAGACTAAGGATGTACTAGAGCACCAGAAAGAATCAAAGGCTATATTATTGCAGATGAAATAAATGTTGAATGATCACAGAGATATCAGTTTACCAGAGTTGTTAAAAGATAAGGAGTGAATAGAAACAAGAATAGGAGACTTCAACATAGACTATGTTCTGGATGAGGAAACACAGGTGAACATTATGCCATAAAGTACTTGGGAAATTTTGGGAAAGCCTCCTATGACTCCTTCATTAGGAGGAATAGGATTGTTTAAAGAAAATATGATAACCCTATGTGGAAGACATACTCATGTACCTATGATTGACCATGGAACATCGACTGAAGAATAATTTGAGGTCATTAAGTTTGTTGAGAACATCGCTCCTTTTGCACTTTTGTTATGAAAGACCTGGATTGAGAAATATCAGATCCGAAGGAAAGAAGAGAAGGAAGCCATAGAAGAGAAAAATAAATAATTAAAGGACTTCATAGCCAAGAAAATAGAACGACTAAGAGAAGAACAAGAGGACAAGTTGAAGCAATTGAGGGCCAGAGATCTAGCTGTCGAAGTTGAAAGAACACAAGAAGGCTTAATGAACCTATCCATGCAAGAGAGAAAAGCACCTACCAATGAAGTAATAAGGGAAGAGGTATTCTAGTTAAACCCTTTGAAATACCCTTAGCAGTGCAAATTTACTATGCTAAGAGAAGATAAGAATAAAAATGGAAAGAGGAACCCAGAGACTCAGATCACAGGAAAGAAAGGAAGAAAGCTCAACAAGAAGAAAGTAGAACTAGAATAGTTGCAGGAGGTTCCAGAAAAGGCTTCACAGAAAGAAGGCTTGCAGAACTTGAACCTCCCTGGAATAGAAGAACAACGTAGAAGGGAACTTTGCGGTGAAGCAATATGACCGTTGGAGGCATCCCGACCATTAGAATGATGCTCCAGAACGACTAGAAACACAATTATTGCCAAAAATATCGCCATTGTACCATTGGGACTGGGCCACAATGGATGGAATCATATTGATTGAAGCATTCCTTCCCATTGGAGGAATATGTTACGACGTTGATTATTTAATCTATCGGATGCCTCACCAGGGACACTTTTTCAAACTGAGATATTCAAATCCACAGAGAACTGATTGCTATCACGCTATGCTTTTAAGACCTCACCACCCGTTTTCTTACCTTGAGTGTCCAGTCGCTTACCCAAGATATTTGATCACGAGCGTGCATTTCAGGTGACCTTACCACAGTTGAGAAATCTATAGAAGAGATTTTGATTGACCTTATGGCTGAGAAGGTCATATCCATAGGAGCACAGGCCTCATCGATGGATGGATTGCAAGCATCCCCCTCGACTGCACGCCGATCCAGTCGATTTGGGCCATCCCGAATCGTGATGGAGAAGAGAAGAAAACACCACGACGACCTGGTGAGCGTGAAGCTCATCCCGTCGGTCTTGCCCGAATACATCCCACCTCTGGCTGGCACGATTAGTTGTGACAGCCTCCCAACAAATTTCGAGTAGACCCTCATCACTGCGTATGTCCCAAAGGGGATACACGTAGTTAGACCGCAGTTGGGATTGATCCCCGATCTTAAGATCAACGAATTTAACCTGGGAAATAGGAAGAATTATGCGTTGCTCGCACTGTATAAGTACTTGACAAAGACGATTGGGAAGAATTCGAAGATAGTCCCCCAACCTTGGATTAAGGAGATCGTGAGGTCCACCATCCTTAACGTCATGAATATACACACTTCGATAGACACCAGGAGGTTAACGCATGTGTTAAACTCCTTCTGTAGTGCTACCATGTAGGTTATCTCTAGTAGGATAGATGCATGACCATGGATCCAACACTGATCCACATGATCATTGAACTAAACATGCAGGGACCAAACCCTTAGAAATTCTACCCAGGGAAGGCTGCAGATCACACCTTGGCACAACAAATAAAGGAAAAGTATGGTGATGTGAAGAAGGGGAAGAGAGGCTACAAGGTAGCCTCCATCCAATATGGCATAGTGCACCTATATTTCTAGTTGATCACTGGTAAGCTCGCCAGGAAGAAAAAACCAACGCAAGTCACGGGGTTTGTCTTCAACCTCATAGGGAAGTGCATTGAAGAGATGCAGATGAACAGGGAAAGCTACCTCGTCAATGAGTTAGAGAAGGACTTCCACGAAGCACAAGACCAAGGCTACAAGTTCCACTTTAGCTGGTTACTAATACTCATAGCATTTGTTGCTTGGGAGATACCAAAGGGAGTGACATTCCCTGAAGTTGATCCATCAAAACCCTTGGCCGCGAGGTTCACCACCTTGTGGTATATGAGCAACATGGCAAAGCAATGGCAATCAAATGAGATGTTTCATACCTACTACTTACAACTCACACGAGCCATTGAGTCATTCCCTCGAATGAATACAAAGACCTTGCATACTTATAGGCCACTAGCAAAGTTTCATGCAAACCGCCACTTCATTTACATGACTGCATCCAAGAATGAAAGCAAGGAGGAACTGCAGTCATGCTGTAAATTGACTGAGGAAGATATGGCAGAGACAACCAAGGAATGACCTACAAAATTCCTTGAAACAGTTGGAGATGCAGAACTTTCCGACCCTGACCTCATCAAAATTCTTATGGTCACCTGAGAAGAGTATGATGGACCAAGAAACACCAAGAAAAAGAAGAAGGAAGAAGTGCAGGAGATAAACATCACATCAGAGGAAACTACACCTGATTCACCTGGTGGAGGAGGAGATGACGAAGTAAACCAATAAGACAAACGGGAAGAATACAAACATGCACAGGGCGAAGTGACACCACCTAAGGATCCCCTTACAGAGGCTGAGACGTCAAAGAAAAGGAAGGTTTATCCAAAGAAACCCTCAACACGGAATATGTCATGAGCCAATAAGCCTTAGTCACATACTGTGCTCACAATGGATGATATTGATCTCATCATCATAGTTGTAGCATACAATTTGGAGGATATTCTATAGTGAAATGAAGTGAAGCAGGAGACAATGTTTGACAGAATCGAGGTGGAGCTAAAGGGAGTACAACAAGATCTCTATTCAAGCAGCACAGTGTCTACTGCGCCATCATCATCAGAAGGTATAGAATTGGGAGATGAGCCTGCCCAATTATGCATATTAGCAGATGCAACAGAGGCTCTCCTTCATTGAGTACATGAAGAAAACGAGCAGGCCATAGAGGCCTTGAAGCAAGCAAAGGAGGAAGCCCTAGAGAAATGTCGGGTTGCGTAGCAAGAGAAATATGACCTCCAAGTGAAGTTTGAAGAGGACAAAGAGCAGATATAGAACGAAAAAGAACAATTGCTCACGGAATAGATGGGAGTTAAAGAGGCAATCACTAGAGAACTTTGCTCTTTGTCAGGCTTGACCCAAGATGGAATAATAGACAGTTGAAGCCAAGTGGGGAAGCTCATTGAAGCCATTCAACAAATTCAAGCAAGAGTAGCAGAGTTAGAATTGCAAGCCATGCCGAACATTCCACAGGAAGTGCGAGAATAGAGGGAAGAAACTACCAGGAGCGTAGTCGAACAAATCAAAGCATTGGCTTTAGAATGCAAGAAACTAAGTAACCGAAGTGCCCAGACCTATGAGCACCTTGCAAATGACCCAAAGATGAGGATATTTGAGGCACAACTCCAAGAGGTGAAACAATAAGCATCGACAGTGCAAGCATAGTTGAAGATGCTTTCAGTGGTAGAGAAGAAGAAAAGGTCGCAGGAGCAACACGTAGTTCAACAACAGGTCACTACCATCCATATTCACATTATGGAGGTGACACAATGACTCCAGTCAGTGCAGGATGAAGATTGCACCCTCTTTGAAGAGATCGAGGGACAAGGATCACAGCTAGAAGAGGTGGTCACCACAGTAGAGAAGCACTCGAAAGGGCCTGTCACCAAGTGAGTCATTCAGGAGTTCACCGAGAAGGAGGCTCTGGCGAAGCAGCAACTCGAGGCAACTCGAGTTAAGCTCAAGGGCTTTGAAGTAGAGTTACCTAGATCAGAGTGATTCAGGATGAGTCACAGGTGAGTGTTGGGGGGTTGTTGTCCCTTGACAAGATTTTGAGGAAACGTTGGTCATGTGTGACCATTTTTGGGACTTCGAAAGGATGGTCAAAGACAGAGCACCTAGGTGAAGCAGAGATTGCGAGATCTCGCTCATTTTGCAGGCTTTTTGGGTTTTAGGGTTTATGTAATGGGTATGGGATGTCGGTCCATGGGTTTTCCCATGTTTAGGCCCCTTTTGTAATGTATAAATAAGTAGCTAGGCGATGTAATAAGTAGACCTAGAAGGCCGATGGCTTAGTGATAATGTTAGCTATGTGCAAGAAGATGTGTTAAGGATTGCAGAGCTAAGTGCAAGCGTTTGTAAGTGCTTTGTGCACAGACTGTGTGAAGGCTCTGTGCTATGAAAAACTCGGGGAAGGAGGATATGGCGAGGTGTGCACAGATCTCTTGTCCTTGTGGAGATGGATTTGTGGCTTGGTGCATGTAAGAATATTGGAAGAATATAATAAAGAAGAAGAAGAGTTGGTGGACATAGCCCCACACTGGGGTGAACCATGTATATCCTTTGTTATTATTCTTTATGCTATATTGTCCTTCTATTTTCTTAGTGCATTGTTATGATAGATAGATATATGAATTCTTAGTGCCTTATGATGTGAATGAATGCTAGATCTTCTGTGATGCTATGTGTTAAATGGTTAGATGTGGTTAGATTTCGATTAATACTGCGTTGTTCTGTACTTAGGGTTTGATCTGTGATGTAACTAAGAACCATAATATAATGCATGTTATTTGCTAAGTGTTGTACTAAGTATTGTGATCACAGATCTGTGTCCCAGCTAGGTTGTATACACTTGAGTCCTGCAACCCCCCCTACATCTACCTCAGGTGAGACTTCATCTTCTTCGCGGGTGTTTCCGAAAGGGCTGGTAGTTAGGGTTTTGTTGGTACATTGTTGATGCATTGAACCTTGGGTCTTCCCCTGTGCCAATAGACACAAACCTAGATGTTGCATTCACCAAAATATTAGCATCTACATTTTGATCACAGGGTATAGAATTAATATTAAATGCATCGAACAAATAAAGTAGATTCCATACCTCTTGCTGATAGGATTTAATATGTGGAGGCAAGGAATGAATAGTATTTATTACCTGTTGAAAAATAATCTCTGAGTCACTAAACACTTTCAAATGTTTTACCTCGAGGTCAATGGCCTTCTTGAAACCTTGTAATAAGGCTTCATATTTAGTAGTGTTGTTCGTGAATTCAAACTCTAATAGACATGATATGATCATTTTTCCTTGATCATGCTCGATCAATACACATCCTATGCCGACTCCATCCTGTGTTTTAGAACCATCAAAGAACATGGTCAACATAGTCGAGACATTAGTTTTGTTAGTCAAAATAAATCCTAAGTTAGTAAGTATGGGACAAGCACCATTATGTTCTCATGGGCAGAGGCATAATTGTAGTTTAGATGGTATCTGATAAGTTTGAGCTTTGTAACAACCATAATCAGTCTCGAAAAAATAATTTCCCAGGATGGAATGGGAAAAGCCAATGGGTTTGTTTTTACCTTCTAATTCGGTCACTGTGTGCTTCAATATTAACACGGATTTGATTTTCTTTACCTTTATAGGGAAACCACAAATGAGACTAATCAATAGCAAAATAACGTTGGAGTTTGGCCGACCAATCTCTACTTAGGAAAAAACCATAAATTTATGGGATGTCTACCATAACTATGTCTATAGTTTGATGAACTCTTGGATCAGATGACAGCCCTATTAAGACATCACTGAGTTCCCCTTTCACTTTAACATATGTTATATCTAACTGGATAATCCTAGTTTTTGTTATTTGCGGGAAAACATTTATCTTTTGGAAAACAGAAAAAGGCGTGATGTTGGAAGAGGCACCAAAATCTGTTAAATAGTTATGAACATTGAAATTGAAAATTTTATAAGTAAGAAGAAAAAGTGGTATCTGTGATTTTTAAAAATCGCCTATACTAGCTGCATTTATAGATGATGTTATTTCTACCTTATGGATTTCTGGTGTATTGTTTCCAGAGGCTAATCTTTCAGTAGCTGCAATAGTTTTTGTTTGAGTTTGTTGAGGTTTGAAAGCATCATGTAGAAGTTCACATTGTTGTGGAAGAGAACAAATATTGAACATGGAAATATTGGCTTTAATTTTCTTCTTGTCTTCAATCACATTATAATCTAGGGTATGTGAATTCAAATTATTCTTAACTTTAGATTTCCCTTGAATCACATTTTCATTATTTTTGACAATGCTAGATGTTCTTGGTTTATCTTTATTTGCTACAAAATTATTGCCAATTTTATTATTAGTTTTTTCTAGAACTGTATTGCTTGGTTTTCGTAGGACAGGGGGAGGTGTTATTTTTCTGAGAGGCATGTTTTCTCCTTTGGGAGATGGAGTGTCATATGGTGGACCTTTGTTGCACAAATTATAACCTTTATGGAAAGCATCTTTTACAACTTGAGTATCTCCGGCAAGGATTTCTTCAATTTGTTAATCATCAGATTCCACACACTAGTCCCAAAAATGCATAACTGATTCTGGGGGTGCTTTGTTAGTAGTATCAGAAGGAGCTGGTGCATGCCTTTCATCATCTAAACTATGTTGATATAGAAACTGATTTATTACCAATGTCATAGAGTTGATCCACTGAGGACACGTTCATTCATGATTATTTTGTTGATGGTAAGAGAAAAAACTATCATTACTGAAACTATCTAGATTGAAAGCCGTGTGTGGGGATTTTTGATCCAGGTGGATATTGGTGGCCACCCACCTTCTCCAATTGGCCCAAAACATGTTTCTAGCAATTTTGGCAATTTACTATTTTTAGTAGGTTTTAACTTCCGGGGCCATTTTGAGGGCCTAAATGAAGGTTTTTCGAGATTGAGGTTCTCAATGATAGCCAAAGGAATGATTGATCCCCCAAAATGAATATCCTCAATGATACCTTTCCAACGAGCTATCACACGCCTAAAATGGAGATCGTACGCAAAAGTTACGACCCCGGGAAGTTGATGTACTCACTTACCCAAACGAGGCCCACATGACTTTTGGCGCTTCATCTCCTAGGGTTAGGTTTTTGGATGTCTAGGACTTTTGGCATTCTTGTTTATTGCAAAAGGGCCTTCAGAGCCTCATTGTAATCATCTTCTTGCGAATGCAAGTAGCCGTCACATCTCTTCTCAGAGATAAGCTGCCACTATTCTAGCGAGTCTTTCACTTTGTATTTTTACAGTCTCTGTACATTTCTCTGATTAATAGAAATCGTGTATTACTAGATATCTGTGTTTATGGTTACATATCTGATACATTTATGTTATATTATTGAATATATGCAATATCTCTGTACATTTCTTTATTATATCTCCGCTCTCNNTTTCAGTGCATGTCCCTAACAAGGTTTGAGTATAGAAAGTTGGGTCTTGAGATTGTCTCTCTTGAAGATAATCACTCTTGCACACCCAAGAAACCCTTAATGGCAGAAGAAAAGAAAATCGACAGAGCAGACAATTCTATCAATCTGTTGCTTGAGCAAGCTCTCACATGACAGAGGGACGAAATGATGGAGAATTTTTCCCACATCCTTAAATGCCTACCGATAGCATCAGGTGCATCTTCATCAAGCGTCCACTTTGAAGGAACCTCGCCTTTCAAGGTACAAG
>SNQJ01S0003141.1:152918-206024 GCA_010110895.2 Picea sitchensis | reverse complement strand
AGCCAAGAAAATAGAACGACTAAGAGAAGAACAAGAGGACAAGTTGAAGCAATTGAGGGCCAGAGATCTAGCTGTCGAAGTTGAAAGAACACAAGAAGGCTTAATGAACCTATCCATGCAAGAGAGAAAAGCACCTACCAATGAAGTAATAAGGGAAGAGGTATTCTAGTTAAACCCTTTGAAATACCCTTAGCAGTGCAAATTTACTATGCTAAGAGAAGATAAGAATAAAAATGGAAAGAGGAACCCAGAGACTCAGATCACAGGAAAGAAAGGAAGAAAGCTCAACAAGAAGAAAGTAGAACTAGAAAAGTTGCAGGAGGTTCCAGAAAAGGCTTCGCAGAAAGAAGGCTTGCAGAACTTGAACCTCCCTGGAATAGAAGAACAACGTAGAAGGGAACTTTGCGGTGAAGCAATATGACCGTTGGAGGCATCCCGACCATTAGAATGATGCTCCAGAACGACTAGAAACACAATTATTGCTGAAAATATCACCATTGAACCATTGGGACCATGTCACAATGGATGGAATCGTATTAATTGAAGCATTCCTGCCCATTGGAGGAGTCCATTATGACGTTGATTATTTAATCCTTCGGATGCCTCACTAGGGCCACTTTTACAAATTTAGATATTCAAATCCACAGAGAAATGATTGCTATCATCCTGTTCTTTTAAGACCTCGCCACCTGTTTGCTTACCTTGAGTGTCCAGTCGCTTACCTGAGATATTTGATCACGAGCATGCATGTCGGGTGACCTTAGTGAAGTATAGAAATCCGTAGAAGAGATTTTGATTGACCTTATGGCTTAGAAGGTCATATCCACAGGAGTACAGGAATCATCGATGGGTAGATTGAAAACATCCGCCCTTGACTGCACGCCGATCCAGTCAATCTGGGCCATCCTGAACCGTGATGGAGAAGAGAAGCAAGCACCGCGATGACCTGGTGAACACGAAGCTCATCCCATCAGTGTTGCCCGAGTACATCCTGCCTCTGGCTAGCATGGTTAGTCATGACAACATCCCAACAAATTTCGAGTAGACCCTCATCACTACGTAGCTCCCGAAGGGCATACACATAGTTGGACCACATTTGGGATTGATCCCTAATCTTAAGATCAACAAATTTAACCTGGGAGATAGGAAGAATTATGCGTTTCTTGCACTGCATAAGTACTTGACAAAGACGACTGGGAAGAAGCCTAAGATAGTCCCCCAACCATGGATTAAGCAGATTACGAGGTCCACCATCCTTAATGTCATGAAGATACCCCACTTCAACAGACACTAGGAGGTTAACGCGTGCGTTAAAATCCTCCTGTCATGCTACCATGGAGGTTATCTCTAGTTGGATAGACACATGACCGTGGATTTGGCGCTGATCCACATGATCAGTGGACTAAGCATGCAGGGACCAGACCCTTAGAAATTCTACCCAGGGAAGGTTGTAGATCTCACCCTGGCGCAAAAAATAAAGGAAATGTATGGCAATGTGGAGAAGGGGAAGCGAGGCTACAAGGTATCCTCCATCCAAGATGGTGCAGTGCACCTATCTTTCCAGTTGATTGGTGGTAAGCTCGCTAGGAAGAACAAACCAATGCATGTCACGAGGTTTGTCATCGACCTCGTAGGGAAGTGCATTGAAGGGATGCAGATGAACTGGGCGAGCTACCTCATGAATGAGTTAGAGAAGGACTGCCGCGAAGTTCAGGACCAAGGCTACGAGTTCCACTTTAGCTGGTTACTAATACTCATAGCATTTATCAATTGGGAGATGCTAGAGGGAGCGACATTCCCTGAAGTTGAGCCATCAAAACCCTTGGCCATGAGGTTTTCCACCTTGTGGTATGCGAGTGACATGGCGAAGCAATGGCAATCAAATGTGATATTTCATACCTACTACCTACAGCTCACGTGATCCATTGAGTCATCCCCCCGAATGACTCCAAACACCTTGCATACTTATAGGCCACTAGCAAAGTTTCGTGCAAACAACCACTTCATTTACATGACAGTGTGCAAGGATGAAAGAAAGGAGGAACTACAGTCATACAATAAATTGACTAAGGAAGATATGGAGGAGATAACCAAGGAATGGCCTACAAAATTCCTTGAACCAGTTGGAGATGTAGAAATATCCGACCCCAACCTCATCGGAAGTCCTGTGCTCACCTGAGAAGAGTATGATGGACCAAGCAACACCAAGAAAAAGAAGAAGGAAGAAGTGCATGAGATAAACATCACATTGGAGGAAACTACGCCTGATTCACCTGGAGGAGGAGGAGATGACAAAGTAAACCAAGGAGATGAAGGGGAAGAAGACAAACATGCACAAGGAGAAGTGACACCATCTAAGGATCCCCTTACAGAGGCTGAGACGTCAAAGAAAGTGAAGGTTTATCCAAAGAAACCCTCAGCGTGGAAGAAGTCACGAGTCAATAAGCCTTAGTCACATACTGTGCTCACAGTAGTTGTAGAAGATACTTTGGAGGATATTCTGTAGCAAAAAAAAGCGAAGTAGGAGAGAATGTATGACACAATCGAGGCAGAGCTGAAGGGGGTACAACAAGCTCTCTATTCGAGTCATGCAGTGTCTACTGTGTTGTCGTCATCAGAAGGTATATAGGGAGATGAGCTTGCCCAACTATGCATATTAGTAGATGCAACAGAGGCTCTCCTTCGTCGAGTACATGAATAAAATGAGTAGGCCACAGAGGCATTGAAGCAAGAAAAGGAAGAAGCCCTAGAGAAACATCGGGTTGCACAACAAGAGAAAGATGACCTCCGGGAAAATTTTGAAGAGGACAAAGAGAAGATCCAGAATGAAAAAGAATAACTTCTCATAGAATAGATGGGAGTTAAAGAGGCAATCACTAGAGAACTTCACTCATTGTCAGGGTTGACCCAGATGGAAGAAGAGACAGCTGAAATCCAAGTGGGAAAGCTCACTGAAGCCATTCAACAACTTCAAGCAAGAGTAGCAGAGTTAGAATTGCAAGCCATGACAAGCACTCCAGAGGAAGTGAGAGACTAGAGGGAATAAATTTCCAGGAGTGCAGTCGAATGAATCAAAGCATTGGCTTTAGAATGCAATAAACTAAGTAACCAAAGTGTGTAGACCTATGAGCACCTTGCAAATGACCCAAATCTGAGGAGATTGGAGGCACAACTCCAGGAGGCGAAACAATAGGCATCGACAATGAAAGTGTAGTTGAAGCTTCTTTCAATGGTAGAGAAGATGAAAAGGTCGCAGGAGCAACACGCAGTTCAATAGCAGGTCACTTCCATCTAGAGTCGAGTTATGGAGGTGACACATTGATTCCAGTCGATGCAGGATGAAACCTGCACCCTCTTTGAAGAGATTGAGGGACAAGGATCACAGCTGGAACAGGCGGTCACCACAGTAGAGAAGCGCCTAGAAGGGCTTGTCACCGAGTGAGTCATTCAAGAGTTCATCGAGCAGGAGGCTCTTGTGAAGCAGCAAGTCGAGGTAGCTCAAGTTAAGCTCGAGGCCTTCGAAGCAGAGTTACCCAAATCAAAGTGATTTGGGATGAGTCACAGGTGACTGTTGGGGGCCTTTTGGCCCTTCACCAAGTTTTGAGGAAACGTTGGTCATGTGTGACCATTTTTGGGACTTCGACAGGCTGGTCGAAGATAGAGTGCCTAGGCGAAGTGGAGATCATGAGATCTCGCTCATTTTGCAGGATTTTTGGGTTTTAGGGTTTATGTAATGGGTATGGGATGTTGGTCCATGGGTATTCCCATGTTTAGGCCCCTTTTGAAATGTATAAATAGGTAGCTAGGTGATGTAAGAAGTAGACCTAGAAGGATGATGGCTTAGTGATAATGTTAGCTATATGCAAGAATATGTGTTAAGGATTGCAGAGATAAGGGAAAGCGTTTGTAAGTGCTTTATGCACAGACTGGGTGAAGGCTATGTGCTATGCCAAACTCAGGGAAGGAGGATCTAGCGAGGTGCACGTATATCTCCTGTCCTTGCCGAGATGGATTTGTGGCTTGGTGCATGTAAGAAGATTGGAAGAAGATAATAAATAAGAAGAAGAGTTGGTGGATGTATCCCCACACTGGGGTGAACCACGTATATCCTTTTTTATTATTCTCTGTGCTATATTGTCCTTGTATTTTCTTAGTGCATTATTATGATATATAGATCTACGAATTCTTAGTTCTTTACAATGTGAATGTATGCTATATCTTCTTTGATGCTATGTGATGAATGGTTAGATGTGGTTAGATCTTGATTAATATTGCATTGTTCTGTACTTAGGTTTTGATCTGTGATGTGACTAAGAACCATAATCTAATGCATGTTATTTGCTAAGAGCTCTACTAAGTATTGTGATCATAGATCTGTGTCCCAACTAGGTTGTAGACACTTGAGTCCTACAACCCTCCCTACCTCTACCTTGGGTGAGACTTCATCTACTTTGCAGTTGTTGCCGAAAGGGCCGGTAGTTAGGGTTTTGTTGGTGCACTGTTGAAGCGTTGAACCCTGGGTTTGCCCCTGTGCCAACAGACACAAACCTAGATGTTTCATTCACCAAAATATTAGCATCTACATTTTGATCATGGGGTATAGAATTAATATTAAATGCATCAAACGAATAAATTAGATTCCATACCTCTTGTTGATAGGATTTCATATGTGGAGACAAGGAATGAATAGTATTTATTACTTGTTGAAAAATAATCTTCGAGTCATCAAACACTTTCAGATGTTTTACCTCGAGGTCAATGGCCTTCTTGAAACCTTGCACTAAGGATTCATATTCAATAGTGTTGTTGGTGAATTCAAACTCTAATAGACATGATATGAAAAATTTTCCTTGATCATCGTCAATCACTACACATCCTATGCCGACTCCATCCTGTGTTTTAGAACCATCAAAGAACATGGTCCACATAGTTGAGACGTTAGTTTTGTTAGTCAAACTAAATCCTAAGTTAGTAAGTATGGGACAAGCACATTATCTACTCATGGGCAGAGGCATGATTGTAGTTTAGATGGTATCTCATAATTCTAAGCTTTGTAACAACCATAATCAGTCTTGAAAAAATAATTTCCCATGATGGAATGGGAAAAGCCAATGGGTTTGTTTTTACCTTCTAATTCAGTCACTGTGTGCTTCACTATTAACCCGTATTTGATTTTCTTTACCTTTATAAGGAAACCAAAAATGAGACCAATCAATAGAGAAATAACCTTGGAGTTTGGCCGACCAATCTCTACTTAGGACAAAACCATAAATTTATGGGATGTCTACCACAACTATGTCTATAGTTTGATGAACTCTTGGATCGGATGAAAGCCTTATTAACACATCACTGAGTTCCCCTTTCACTTTAACATATGTTATGTCTAATAGGATAATCCTGGTTTTTTTTATTTGGGAGACAACATTTATCTTTTGGAAAACAGAAAAAGGCATGATGTTGGAAGAGGCACCAAAATATGTTAAATAGTTTTGAACATTGAAATTGAAAATTTTATAAGTAAGAAGAAAAGGTAGGATATGTGATTTTTAAAAAGCGCCTATGCTAGTTGCGTTTATAGCTGATGTTATTTATACCTTATGGATTTCTGGTGTATTATTTCTAGAGTCTAAGCTTTCCGTAGCTACAATAGTTTTCATTTAAGTCTCTTGAGGTTTGAAAGCATCACTTATAAGTTCATGTTGTTGTGGAAGCGAGCAAATATCGAACATAGAAATATTGGCTTTAATTTTCTTCTTGTCTTCAATCAAATTATAATCTAGGGTATGTGAATTCAAATTATTCTTAACTTCAAATTTCCCTTGAATCACCTTTTCATTATTTTCAAAAATGCTAGATGCGCTTGGTTTATCTTTATTTTACAAAATTATTGCCAATTTTATTATTACTTTTTTCTAGAACTGTATTGCTTGGTTTTGGGAGGACAGGGGGAGGTGTTATTTTTCTAAGAGGCATGTTTTCTCCTTTGGGAGATGGAGTGTCAGATGGTGGAACTTTGTTGCACAAATTATAACCTTTAGGGAAATCATCTTTTACAACTTGAGTATCTCCGGTAAAGATTTCTTCAATTTGTTCATCATCATATTCCACACACCAGTCCCATAAATGCATAACTGATTCCGGGGGTGCTTCGTTAATAGTATCAGAATGAGTTGGTGCATGCCTTTCATCATCTAAACTATGTTGATATAGAAACTGATTTATTACCAATGCCATAGAGTTGATCCATAGAGGAAACGCTCATTCATTATTATTTTGTTGATGGTAAGAGAAAAACTATCATTACTGAAACTATCTAGATTGAAAGCCATGTGTAGGGGTTTTGGTGGTTGTGGAGGGTTGTCTGGCTTCTTGAAAAATAGGCAAAAAGTTTAGGATTTGGATGATCCTTCACCTACATTCTTTTTTAAGTCCACCACGTAATTCAATGATTTCTTAACCATTTTGACCACATTATCCTTGGATTCCTTTTCAGATGGTTTAGTTAATAATAGTGGCTTCTTCCCAATTGACTTAGTTTCCTAATAATGGGGATGTTGGTCATATGCTGACAATTCTCTTTCCACAATTTTAGCTTCATCAAAGTTTAGTGCCAATGTGTTTCTGTTAGATCGTTTAGAAAACATATCGATGGATGGGGTTAAGCCAGTTCTATAATATTCAATATCTAAAGATTGAGTGGGAGCTACCTCATGGGGAAACTTAATCAAAACATTCAAAAATCTTTGGTTAAAATCTTTTACTATTTCCCTTTTGTCCATTTTGATGGCTCCTAGATCGTTATGTAGGGATGCAGTTGTTTTTATTTCTCCAAACATCCTCATAAATATCCTTTCGAAACTATCGAAATTTGTAATTGATCTGGCGAGTAAGCTAAAATACCAAGTAGAGGCTTTCCCAGGAAAAGTATGTGGAAATAACCTACATACTACATCGTCATGTTGTACTCCTAGAAGATGTATGGCCAAAAATAAATTATTTATATTATCTTCTAGGGATCTGAGTTTGTCTGGATCAAATTTCGATAAGAGTCTATCAAATTTTGTTGGCATTTCATGAACTTCTCTATCTAGATTTAGAGCTCCTTGGGATATCCATCGTGGTATGACCTCTCTGTGGTCCCTATTTTCTTCCATTATTTGTTCTAAGTTCATTTTAGGCTGTTCACCGTCAAATTATTTTTCTTCAGGTTCGATGAAGAAATGTACATCTCTACTTAAGGGTACTAGAACCTTCTGTAACGTAGTTTCAATAAGATCATCTACATAGTCAATGTAAAAATGAGGATCTATGTTAGGAAGTTCTACACTGGTAACTTTTCTCCTAGGAAGTTTAGAAGATGTGGGTAATTTTCCAAGTAATTTTTCATAAGCATGTGTGATTCTACGGGTTTCGCGAAGTACTTCTCAAGGTATGCAAAACCAGGTTTCAGAATGTATTTCTAGACTCTCGGAAGAACTTCCAAAATTATCCATAGAGTCTTCGTAAATAACTTCTTATCCAGATTCAACTTGAGCAAATAAGGTAGGTTATGAGCCATAAACGTTGGCCCTCCTTCTAGTGCTAATTCTATTGACGGGTCCAAATTTTCCTGAAAACAACAAGGGGTACTCCTTGGTACAAGGTCCCAATTATAGTATACACCATTTGGTTTAAGAGTCCCATCTGGAATTTGGCCCGACTGCCATTTATTGATGTATTTTGTTTTTTTTACTGGTTATTGTGTGGTGTACCGATACGAGGATGGATGCAATGCAGAGATATAGATGAAGACCATGTATGTAAATAAAAATAATCTATTTCTAATCTATGCTAACCTATCCTATCTAGGAGAAAAATCTAGAGTAACTAGTGAGTTATAATGCAACCAAAACATAAAACAACTTTAATACAGTTAATTGTATGAAAAGAGAAAGATTGGAAGCAGATAGAATATATAAGTATATAATCATATTAGTCCAGATTAAAATGACATATACTTCAACAAATCACAAAACGAAAGGCATGAAATATTCAAATAAATACTAATAACTTCAAAAATTGATTAAGATTGCATAAGAATTAGTATACAACAAACAAAGCATTCTTACAGTCCATAGAAACAACAAATATCTTCACTTGAAGTAGTTCAAAGCTTCAATCAGTTTCTACACAATATTTCTTCTAAAAATACTAGCCTCGAGGGCTTCTCAGTATTCATTAACACTATATAAGTTCTTAAAACAGTTATTGGGTCTATACAATGCTCAAAAAGCCAAAACAGTCAAAAGTCCCCATTTTGAGAGTCTCTAGTCTCTTTTATACAAAATAATAGTAACTCATATTTGTCTTTTCACCTTCTTCTTGAAGAGGAAGTTACAAACTATTCACATTCCGTTATCTCATTAAAAGTGGCACAAAAGGATGAAACTTGAGGTTGTTAGAAAAAGAAGAAAGGGAAAACAATGGTTTGTCCTTTCCCTAGGAACTTTTGCTCTAGAGATAAGTCATTCAAACTGCCAACTGGTTATATAGGGACTCAATTCTTCTATAAGATAGTTGTTTCAACATTGCTTCAATCATGGAAACACTATCATCTAAGGAATTAATATATTCTCCAGTTTTGTCATGTAAGCATGTATCATAGTATGGAGTTTTCTTGGTTGTAGTAAATGATGATCAATAAGATCGATTGAGACAAAAGTTGATGTTTCAACAATTTGTCTTATTTTACTTGTTCTTTCCTGAACTACATTCACTATCTCTTCCATGAATATATTCTTCCCAAGTTCATGTAACCTTGGGATTTGACCATGCCTTATCAACACTTGAGAAACTTTGTGAAGATACTCTCTACTACCCAGGTAATCATGTAGTACGACTAAAGGTATGGTCTAGCCTCTGTAGTCGGTGCCATGAGATATTAGGCCGAGTACTACTATTCAAACCTGAATGTATATCAAAGAGATATAGCATAAGGAAAACGCTTGTCTGTAGGCACCTTGAAAACCCTAATCCTTGGGATGGAAACAAAATAGAAAAGGAACAAGCAAGATCTATTGTTGTGCAACCTTGCCTCCTTCTTCCAGGTTGTGAAATTACTACACATTTTTTCCTATTCAGAAATTGGGAATTTCGACACTACAGTATTAGTCATATCGGAGTATAACTCAAATTAGAGTACGAGGCCTCAGATCACCCTTATTTGAGACCTAACTCATTAGATTCCCCCTTTCACCCTGATTTTTGTTATACCTATCATTTTAAACCCTTTTTACCTTTGCACACTGTTATTTGAGACCTATCTCATTGGATTCCCCATTTTTCCCTGATCACTTTGATACCTATCATTTTTTGCCTTTTTTTTACCTTCCCGCGCCCTTATTTGAGACCTATCTTATTGGAATTTCCTTTTCACCCTAATCATTGTAATTCCTCTCATTTTTAACGTTTTTTTACCCCGTGAACCCATACCATTAAAGACACCCTTTCACTCTTTTCCATGGACCCATCCCTGATCCTCTCATGCCCCCCACTTGCCAATAAGAAATCAATTAGAAGATGATTATTGAACTTACTTCCATTTAGGCCCAAGTAAATAGGGACAATCTAACCATTCATGCAAAAATGGACCACATGCAAGCCCATCTCGATAGCCAAATTGCTAAAGTACATTCTTCTCTCAACAAATTCATGAACAAATTCTAGGGTCCTTCCTCCTCTGACCCACCTCTATATACTAAAGGTTTTGACTCCAACCAACCTCTACACCCTCATTCCAACTCCCTACCTCATGAACCCCATCTCCCTAGATTCGAGGTCAACTAAATTGATGGATCGAATCCACAAGCTTGGGTTACTCGGATGGAACATTATTTCCCCCTACATGGTATCAATGATGCATTAACCAAGATTCATTATGGAATTATCTATTTAGATATGGAAATATAGAAATGGTGGCAATGGCATCACAATGCATGCCAAGGGTATGTTTATTGGTCAATGTTTTTTGTAGATTTGTATGAATTCTTTGACATGGATACCCACCATTTAGGATGTCTGACCAAGTTGAAACAATCTAGAATAGTGGAATATTATATTTTTTCCTTTGACCACTTGGCTTTCCGAATAGAGGGCATGAAATATGCTTTCTTTAGGGAATTCTTTATCAGTGGCCTCAAGGATGAAATTTACACCCAGGTTATCATGGATTGCCCTCAGACTTGGTTGGAAGACACTAAGAATGACAAAGAGGCACACCATGTCATCTTGGCCTAGAGTAGAAATCCCACTTTTTTGGCCTGCCCTAAACCCAACACCCCTGCCCCTCATGCCACTCCTCTCAAGGCCCACAATTTAACACAGTCATAAATGGATGAATGGCAATTCAAGGGTCTTTTCTATAATTCTGATGATAAATACATTCCATGGCACAAGTGTAAATAATATAAACTTTTTATTGCCATTTCCAAGGATTTTTCTCATGAAGATGTTAAGGTTTCACCTTATGCAGTGCTACCCAGAAATGATGATATTACGCCACCTTATGATCCCCTTGAAGTTGAACCATTGATTTCACTACATTCTCTCACTAGTTTTTTTGCTCCTCAAACCCTCAAATTGATTGGTTACATTAATAATATGAAATTCATCATCCTATTTGACAGTGTCAACACTCATAATTTCATTCATCATCGTCTTGCTCAAGAATTCAATTGCTATATCTGTGTTATCAACTATTTTCAAATCATGATTACCAATGGTGGTTCCATGAAATATGGAGGGCATTGTGGTCTGAATTTATAAATGGGAAAAAATGGAAAACATATGTATAGAAAATAAATACATAGACATATAGTAAAACTTGACTTCCATTAATAAAGATAATATGTTGAAACTCTAAAAATGTAGAATAAAAAAAAATTGCTCGAATGGTGGCAGCTTATCTCTAAGAAGAGATGCGACGACTATGCTCATTCACAAGAAGATGCTTACAATGAGTCTCCAAAGGAACTTTTAACATAAAGAATATATGAGAAAACTCTAAAGATATAAAAACCAAAGCCTAGGAGATGAACTGCCAAAAGTCCTATGGGCCCTGATGGGTGTTGAGGATAAGATATGAGTTATCTTACTCAAGCATTTTTGAATCCTTTCTAGCTAAGACAAGATATTCGGGAATATCACCCTATGTTTTATAGCCTCAAAAAGTATTTTCGAATCCACAAGTATTAATTACAAGGGCTTAGGTTGATTTTTTAAATGAAAAGATTGTGTCAAAATATGAAATTTTTATATAATTTTCTAAAAATATACAGATTACATAAAGTAAATGTGGATATCAAAAGAAAAAGTAACCAAGTCATAGATACACACATATGAGATAGAATAGAAATCTCTTTATTTCATTCCAAGAAATCAAAGTATCTTTCTATTACAAAATCCCTACGAGGGCATGGACCAAAGTCTAATTTAGATATCCCTGATGAAAACCATACAAAAGACCTCTGACAAGAAGTAAAAATTGAACATTAAAATTTGGATAAGCTTGCCACATACTGCTGCCAATTTGACTCTCTAAATCAAGCATCTGAATGATATGGTTCACCTTTGAACCTTGTTGTCTACAATAGGACCCTTAGTATTTCTTTCTCCTTCTATTCTCCTCGTTCTTCCTTCTCATTTGGATTTTGTGCATTCCAAATCAGTTGAAGTAGTTCAACTACTTCCTTTAGTTAAGTTAATTAAACTTAACTAATTTTAGTTTAGGGGAAGTAATAATGATAATAATAGTTAAGGGTCTTTATTTAATAATAACTAAGTAGGTGGGACACCTTGTGACTCCCTTCTTTTATTCTTTACAAAAAATAAACACAATTAGATAATCATTTAAACACATGCCTTCTTGTAGCTCCCATAAATATTTCCAAAATTTGAATATTAAATATCAGAAATAATTCAAATGATATCCAAAGCATGTAATAACCACATTATCCCAAAAAAATAGCTTGATGTCCAAAACTTTCTACAAACCATTGTCTTCAACAACTCAACCATAAACACTTAAATTAAAATCCATATTTTCCACTTTGAGAGGCAATCTTTCTTCTGTCACTATTGTCCCCTTTGGACTTCCCAGAATTAGCCTTAGGTTGATTCGAACCTGGAGGCTTAATCTCACTAATAACATTTGAGAAATCCTCCTTCAAATGCATACGAGAGGACACTGATTTTGATGAGTGATTTGAAGGATATGAAGGGGAGGCAATAGCTTTACCTTTGTCATGTACATGGGGAACATCCATTTTAAGTTATTTTCTAGTATGAGAGGATTGAACAGGTGAATGCATAGGGGCAATTTGAACATTTGGATTTACAGGTGGAGGAGGAGGAGTCAATGACAAGTTGGGCCAACCACGATGGTGGGAGACTGCCGGATTGACAATCTCCTTCCATCCATCATTTTCAGGAACTTCTGGTTGCATAGATACATGAGGAGGCACATGAATACTAGGGATATTTTGAGGCTAGAAGGGAGACCTCTCTGGTCTAGGTTGAACTATCCCTTTCCCAATCCAATTGAAGAAACCATCTTGAAACTGTTGAAAAGTCAACAAGAAACATGTGTCTAATTTACCTTTCCCTTAATTAAATTAGACAATAAATATTAATCTATTATCTCATTCATAACTGAGTGATTTGGATTTGTAACAGAATTATAAGTGTAGTTAAGTGAGTTAAGCTCAGTTGCACTAGCGAGAGTTCAGTGAATTAATTATTCATTAATTCACAATCAGTGAACTCACATACAACTGAAGATTCACCACGGTTAACTACATGCATGCAAATCCATTGGAGATCCAGTGGAGATAACAGGTGAAAGGGATAGTTGGCTATCTATTGTGATTTGTTCACACATGCATTGGATATGATTATGAGCATGTAAAAACTAGGCAATTCTCAATAAATTGAGATCATTGTGAGAATTCAAATTGCAGAGATTGTGTAGAGGAGGCAGGCTGTCTGGACACAGAAATTGGCACATGTATTTGTTGATTTGTGTATGGAAATGTGAGATGATTGTATTGTATTGAGAGGGCTCTTGGATTAGAGTTTTGTGTGAGATTGTTTCATGATTCATGATATACATAATATATGATAGTGGGGTTTTTAGCTTTACGCTTTCTCGGAAAAACTTTCGTGTTATGTGTTATTGATATTTCACTTTGTGCTCATGGTTGTGGTCATGGTTTAATTACTTCTGCAAGAATAATAGTAGAAGTGATTCTGTATTTAACAAGTGGTGAAAATTGTTAGATCAATAAAATCGCAGGAATAC
Organism: Picea sitchensis; assembly: GCA_010110895.2. Taxonomy (NCBI): domain Eukaryota; kingdom Viridiplantae; phylum Streptophyta; class Pinopsida; order Pinales; family Pinaceae; genus Picea; species Picea sitchensis. Next base: position 192,688 of record SNQJ01S0003141.1, on the reverse strand, counting down.
ATTAAGTGTATCGAAATTTCTATAGAAACAACTTGTTCAATCCCTGGGGGTTAGCATAAAAATTAGTTGAGAATCTAGGCCTTCTAGGCCCTCTTTTCCAGTGAAATTTTCCTCTATTGTTTCTTCCATGACTGCCTCTGCTAAAGAAAATCATCATGTATGTAGAAACTAATTAATAACTAGCCCTTAACAAAACATACATGACATTTTGTTAATATGAAAAAAACATTGTCTCAGAAATTGACATAAGACCCATGCAATTCAATCCATAATAAATTATTTAATATTTTCCTAGTGAGTAGGGGTGAAATAAGGTTCATGGGACATATGGAAGGATTGTAATGATCGAAAAAGTGGTAACATGACAGGGAATAAAAACACGAGTATTGATCAACAATTCATTAAATAACTAGTTGTGCAATCAATACCAAAATATATCAGCTACCGCCTATTTCTAGGTCATATATTTTACCACTTTCATACAAAGTTTTTAATTTATTTTATACAATAGGGCCTGTAAAAATGAAATTGGGATCATGAGGGGGGTATAATGAGTGAAAACGTGATATTATGAGAGGGAATAATACATATATTGTTCATAAAAAAATAAATTAAATCAAACAACAAAAATAGCTCTGTTCAGACCCACAATCCAAGAAGCATCCACTTTAAAATCAAAATCATTTAACTATCCCTTAATTACAGACAGAATGCTTGCTGACCTCAAATAAAATACAATTCATATGGCCAAAATACTTCAATTACAACAACCCTTGCATCTATACAATATCCATAATAACAGTCACGATAACAACATTGTTATTTCCATAATGATAACCCTTCGAGCCATGGTCTCTTATATTCCAATGCTAAGCCCTTTTTCCTTTTAAACAAAATAGAATATGTACAATGATTCCAACCATCCACCTCCCATATTTATTTCTTAAAATCGAATAAGAATAAACCTAGTATTAACCTCCACTGTCGGCTTTCCAACATTGATTGACACAATCCACTTTCATCAAAACTCATAATCGGGCCCCAATTCAATCACACACAGGTGTTCATTCGTATAATCAACACAAGTCTTGATTCGAGAATAGCGTTTAAGCAAAAAACATGTAACTTTGAGCCTGGGATTCATGTACATTAAAAATTTACAGAATTCCTTCAAAATAAAATTCCCAACAAAATACAGAGACAAATAGTGCTTAAAGAGAACCAGAACCAAGCACACACATGTGTCTTTTAAACCTTGACAAGATCGAGATCGTGTTTAGGGTTTAACACAAAAATGGAGGTAAGAGAAAATAGCTTGACCACAGGAGATAGTCTCTGAGACACAAACATTTCATGATGTTTTAAAAACTTTATTGCAAAGAGGTACAAGAGATGGCTCAATCAAGGAAGAGTCTTTTAAAACACAGAGAGCCCGTGCCTTTTTTTTAAACAAGTTGTCACAGATAAGTAACAACAGATAATAAAGGAATAATATTTGAAGAAACAAAGAGCTTATGCCCTTTCCAAATTCACCACAGACTTTTATAACCTTTAAAAAGTTGACCGTGAGGGTTACCAAAGAATAATAGTTAGCCACTCCAACATATACGAGAGGAAACAAATTCTTAGAATACTGCAGAGAGAATGTCTGAACGCAACCCGTGGCTAACTCAACACATATAAAAGATTCCATTTAAAGTTTTGGGCGATACAAACCCGACTATGTAATGATTCCAGCACAATGATAGTGAAGGCAATGGCATGAAAAAAAAAATATTGGGCTCGGTCAAAACAAAGCATGAACAATGCAACTTTTAACAGTCTATATTGCAACTGGGAGGAATGAGACATAACCACGAACGAGAGGAAAAGGAGTGACAAGAATTCAACACCAATATGGGTAGTAAAACCCACACACCAAAATTCAGATCTTGTTACACCATTATCATAATTTTCCATAGAGAACCAGAGTAAAAGCCTAAGCTGACTGATGTGTTTTAAACGAATAAACCAATGCATAGGCTACACATAAAAATTAATTCCATTATTTTCTTTAAAACGCTAACAATCTAGGGTATTCATAGAAGAAACCATAATCACAACAATGATACACAATCAAAACTTAAGAAAAAAACAGACCTCATGCAATCCTGAGCCAAAAAATTGATTCATAACATAGAGGGACCATCATGGATGGAAAATAAAGGAGCCATACCTAGAAAAACTTGCTTGAGGGAAGAGTTGGACTGTATTTTCCTTTCACAACCAGAAATTGCGGAGCCCCCACAACCACCAGAGCCGAAAAACCAAATGCAACTATGGCTAGGGTGACGGGCTCGAGGGTTGTTGAGTGACGTGTAGTAAATGCACATCGCTTCCTTCCCAATCCCTATTCAATTCAACGTACAAGCCAGTCCATACACCATAAAATCAACCATTAATTCAAACAATCATCCATTTCTATATCCATTTCATAGTGCATCACCTCGAATCATATCAAAACTTTAACAACAACCATATGTTATATCGTTACCATATATGCCTCACATATAATCCTTCAACCAAAGAGCATATTAGCAGTAAGGTCTATCACCCTTCATTTGTGTTAATCACATATACCTTAAGGTTTGTATATAATCTCTTTTCCTTTTTGTTTAAGCTCCCACATCATCACATTATCCTTTGCATAAGATCATATATAAAATAATTAATCAATGTTTAATTCATAAACATAACACCTATGAAAAAATGATCCTTTTATCGATAGTACTGCCATGAGTTACAAGTCACCATCAAAACCATCTAGCAATAACACATTCGACCAACCATCTTATGTTTCCATGACGAATAAAACCATGAATTGAATCATCAATTGTAGAAGACTATGTTGGCATCATTATAACAACAAACCAAAATATGAGTGCAACACATCCATCATAGCACCACTAGTCTACTAGGGGATCCCACCTACTAGTTAATTATTATTATAAATAAATAATATATCTTGGAAATCATTTGCGAGTAGTATTCATCATTGCGATTTTAAGCGTCAACAAATTGGCGACTCTGTAGGGAAATTTATTTCCAACAGATTAAGAACTCAAATTGTCTAGTTTCAAAGACCAGGTGAACATTAGATCAAGGAAATAATCATCTGAGTGATTATGCAACAAGGGGGAAGTGAGTGGTTTAAGGGAAAAAATGATTTTGTATTTTGGGAATAACTCATGGAAAGTGTTACGTATGAGGGGGTTTATCCTTGTATGCATAATCATTTGATTAATCATAGTGACAACATTTTAGCTTCAAGGAGAAATTTTTTATGGTGTGCTCATTTGAATCTTGGAGTGGAGGGAAGAAAAGGAAAGAAGAAATAGGGATGAAAAACCAAATATCTTATCTAACAACAATTGAAGCAGATAACAATTTCAATGATGTCTTCAAGGGGGAACATCATGACAGTTGTGTAACCTGATTGTTATTGATTAACAATACTTGCAAAATAGTGTCATTGTGGAAAAATTGATCCAACATTTTATTTATGACAAGAAAATACGTCAATAAAAGAAATAAACAACAGAAAACAAACAATAGAAAGAAATAGCAGCAAAGTAAAATCAAAGCAATAAAATGAAACTATAATACAAAAAAAATTCCATACAACATTTAAACATTAAAGTTGGTTCAACATAGTGTTTTAAGTGGGAAATATTGGTGCTATAGGAAAAAAATCGCTCTTCCAAGTCCTTTAGGATATATGAATTTGTGCCCAGGATAAAAGTGATCTTAAAAGGACTCAATTGTAAGTTTTGGAACTTTGAATGCATTCCTCTATCAAGATGAGTTGAATCCCACAGCAAGACCTTCTCATTAACCTTAAATTTAACAACCTTTGCACTTTTATTGAAATACATTTTAGCAGTTTGTTGTCTTCTCTTAATATTATCTAAGGAAAACGTCCTTTGTTCTTCTAAAGCCAAGAGTGCATTCATTATTTCAGAGATATTGGAAGAATTTAATTCTTCAACCTGTAGCATCATCCTTAGAGAAGAAAGTTTCATCTCGGTAGGAAGAATGGCTTCTTGACCATAAACAAGATGGAAAAGAGTGCAACCAGTGCTCACCTTGGTGGTAGTGTGATCTGCCCAAAGGGCGTAAGTGAGGAGAGTGTGCCATTAACGAGGCTTATCTTCAATGAGCCTCTTGATAATACTAACCAGATTTTTGTTAGTAGACTCGGCTTGCCTATTTCCTTGGGGATAATAAGTTGATGAGGTAAAAATTTTAACCCCCATTTTAGCTAGAAATTGAGTCAACTTAGGAAAAATAAAAGTGGGACCGTTGTCTGTAATAATTTCAAAAGGAAGACCAAATACAGAAAAAATATTAGTCTCAAGGAAATAAATCACCTGCTCATCCTGCAAATGCTTAAGTGGGACAACTTTAGTCCATTTTGTAAAATAGTATGTGGCTGTCAAGATAAAAAATTACCCTGCCGAAGATGGAGGATTAATAGGACCAATAAATTCTAGACTCCATTTTGAAAAAGGAAATTTAGGTAGGACAGATTGTAAAGGCATGGCAGAAAGACGTTCTTTCCCATTGAACTTCTGGCACTTGTCACAAGATCTTGAAAAATTATAAGAATCACAAAAAATTAAAGGCCAATAGTACCCTTTTCTGATAATTTTAAAAGAAATAGTTTTAGCATAAAATTAACCTCCTACATGAATAACATAATTTGAAGATCCATGAGTCTCTTGTAACAATTTATGCGCTTCCTCATTATTCACACAGCGAAGTAGCATACCATTGGCAGATCTCCTAAACAACAAGTCTCCTAAAATGACATATCTGGAAGATTCAAGATGGATCCTTCTCCTTTGATGAGTATCTAGGTTATCTGGACATATTTTATTTTGCAAGTAATACACCAGATCCTTGTACTAGAGATGTTTAACTACATGAAGGACTTGACTGTCAATATAAAATAGTGTTGACATAGAGCTATCTTTTTCATCATTTTCTTAACTTCTTTTTGCATGTTGATCTAAGTAAAAGGATAAGTCACGTCCCTTAATGGTTTTAGAAGTCATGATAGTTAAATCATGCTCCTAGATCTTGGCAAGCCAATGTGCAAGATTCCCTAAAATATAATTCTGTGAGAGAAAAAACTTGACATTAGGTAAAGAGACTTTTACCAGCGTGTGCTTACCTAAGATAAAGTGGCGAAATTTTTCAACAACTTTAACAAGAGAGAAAGCATGTTTTTCAATATAATAATATTGAAATTCATCATCTGACAAGATTTGACTCATGTAAGATATTGGTTTCTTGTTAACTTGGTCATCACATTGCATGAGAATATCATAAACTGCTTCCTTTGTGGCATTAGTATATATAATAAATTCTTTCTCAAAATCCGACTTCACCAAAACTGGTGCGGAATTGATTTCGTTCTTGATCATTACAAAATCATTTTCGACGTCATCAGTCCAAGAAAAGGAGCAATCTTGCTTAATAATATTTTGAATTTGTTTGACCATTACAACAAAATTAGGAACAAACCTACGGACAAAGTTGATAATACCCATAAAGGCTTGAACCTCCTTTTTGGAAGTAGGAGCAGGAAGATTTAGGATAGCAGCAATCCTTTCGGGATCTATGCTTATTCTTGAATCAGAGACAATGTGCCCAAGTATCTTTCCCTTGGTAATGCCAAAGATAGACTTAGAAGGATTTAAATAAATGCCAAATTTCTCACATCGCATGAGAACCTTTCTAAGATGACCAAAATGATCTGATCGGTTTTTTGAATACACAGTTAAGTCATCAAGATAAATATGAATAATTTTGTCGATCAAATCATCAAAATATATTTTCATAGCTCTTTGGAAAGTGGTACCTACATTGCATAAGCCAAAAGGCATATGTTAATAAGAGAATGTGCCCCAATGTGTAATAAAAGAGGTTTTATATTTATTTGTCCTTTTTACCTTGATCTGATTGTAACCAAAAAAACTGTCAAGTAAGGACATCATCTACGACCCTGCAACTTGCTGCAAAATCATTTACATATTAGGGAGAGGAAAATGGTCTTTTATGCTATCTCTATTCAATGCGCGAAAATCGACACATAATCTGATATGAGCAGTCCTTTTCCGAATGGGAACCAAATTGGAAACCAACTTAGAATACTTAACAGGGAAAATTAGTCCAACTTTCAAGAGTTTTTCCAACTCCTTCTGAATAGTTGCTTCCAATGCATGGTTAATGGGTATTTGTTTTTTCCTAACTAGTTTTATGCCTTCCTTGATAGGAATGACATGTTGTATAAGAGAAGGATCAAAACCATGAATATCCTCATAATACCAAGAAAAACATCTTGAAAATCACGAAGTAATTCAATGAACCTCAATTTTTCTTCATCAGAACATTGGGTACCTATCTTAACATTCTTTGGGGAATCAGGTGTCCCAATTTTCAAGGAAATGGTTTCACCCACTTTCCTTTTCGACTCCTCTTCTTTATGTTTTTATTTGTTGCCTACATCACTCAATGAAAATGAACTTTCTAGAGGAGTCAAGCCCTTCGAAATTTTGTTGTCTTCCATGGATATAATATCCTTGGGCTTATAAGGTTCATTTTGTATGAAAGCACAGATGTTATCATCACTAGGAAAGACCTGCCATGACTCTACATTGTCAGGGATATGAGGACGATACAAATATTGAAATGTTCAATCAGGTCTTTGTGGAATAATTTTCCAAGTAGGAGAGGCTGCAAAAGTAGCTAACCTATCAACCATTGAGTTCAATTCTCTTTTAACATGAGTGACGTTAAATGATAGAAAGTTCGATATAAGCGCCCAAATAGTTTAGAAGTAGAGTTTGATTAACTTTATTCTCGGAGAATATATATTACATACAAGATTTACAACAAGTTCAGAGTCCCCAAAAACTGTAAGGTGACCACAACCTAAATTATAGGCATTTTCAATGCCCAGAAGTAATGCTTAAAATTTGGTGATGTTGTTTGTGCAAGAAAACTCTAACCTATAGGAAACGTTGTGAATTTTACCCACAAGAGAGTACAAGAGAATGCCAGCTCCATTTCCTTCATTGGAGAATGAACCATCAAAGTGCATATGCCACATCCCATCCTCTAGGTTGATTGTTTCCAAGGTAGTGTTTTTGTCACCTGCAAAGCTAGAATACACTCCTAGGTCCTCCTCGATATAATTTATATTAGGTTGTGGGATCATTTCTATATAAGGTGAAATTATTCCCTCCTTTAATACTATTATGTTCTTCCCATTCCGAGGAACAAATAAGTGTGTCCCGTTGAGTGAGAGGTATCCACCTATCAAGCCTTGGCAGTCTCTTCCTAAGATGATCGAATAATTACTCACTAGCATATCAAATACCTGAATATTAAGGGTTGTCCTTATTTCAGTATGCACACACAAAACCAAGATCATGTCCTTGATCTCACATATGGTCGATTGTTGTAAACTATTATAAGAGAGCATGCTTCTAGAATTTTCATTTTTACAAGAGAATCCTAGCTATTCCATAATAATTTTTGACATTACGCTTGGGCCCGAACTGTCCTCAATCCGACAACAATGGACGATTTTGTCCATAATATTTACAGAAATAAAAAACGAAGGATTTTTTACAGAGTGTCTAAAATTATTTACACCTACTTTATTTACAGTTGAGTCCTCTTCATCTAAATCTTCAGAGATATTGGCTATGGTATAATTTTTTCCTTCCATGAAATTTTTTAGATGCTTTTGTTGCTTAGGGACGACAACCATGTCTAGGAGGGTAGAATCAGATTTAATATTATCCAATTGATTGAGAATGTTGTATTTGGAAGAGGGAAGAGGGGAGGGAGTTCCTTGACTGTCAAGAATTTTAGTAACTTGTACGATAGCAGCTGGTGAAGATGAGCTTGGGCTAGAAGAGGTACGAGGGGGATCATATTTTCCTTTCAGAGCATAGGATTTATTCCTAGTGTTTATGATTATGACATCCTATGGATTTGTGAAATATAGAACAAAAATGGTAGTTTTGTGTCTTTTACCAAAGATTTTATCTCTAGCACTCTTCTTTACCTCACAAGTACCTTCCTTATGGTGCTCCTCGCAAAATTTACACCAACTTTGAGGCATGATGGCTTTAGGATGAAAGTTGCTTTCATTAGGATTCCTAAAGGGTGGTGAAGAAGAAGATGAGGCCCCAGGGGTAAGTGAAGGTATATTTCCCTTTCGCTCATAGGCTATCATTCGGTTATTCATGTATTGTACAAGTTGTAAGAGGGAGGACATGTCTATTTGTTTAACTGAGTCTCCCTTGGGAAGACCTGTTCTTTCAAGCTGTTCTTCATACTCTAAACAAGTATGTAGAGTGGAACCAAGGTTGTCAATGGCTGTTTCTTCTAGCCTATGATGGTATGGGGAAGGTATAGTGTTGGCCCTCGACCATGTTTTGAGGAAACCTTGGTCAGGTTTGGACCACTTTTGGACTTGGACACTCTAGTTGAAGAAGGAGCGCCTAGGCGGAGCTAAGATCATGGATATCACTTGCTTTTGCGGGCTATGTGGACCTAGCAAGGGGCTCTTTAGGGTTTTTGTAATGGGTTTTGGGATGTTGACCCATGTGTTCTCCCATGTTTAGGCCTTTTTGTAAGGAATTGTAAAAGTATAAATAAGTAAGAATGTATGGTAGAAGAAGCTAAGCGATGTAAGAGCGAAGTGGATAAGTGCAAGTAGCTCTAAGTTTCTTTGTGCAATAGAATGTGTATGTAAGGCTCTTTGCTCGATAGATAATTTGGCTCTGTGACTTGAACTAGGTTCGGAAGGAGGATCTGGTGCTCAGTGCATAGATCTCCTATCCTCTACGAAGCTCGACTATGTGGCTTAGTGCACAGGAGTGACTTAATGTAAGAGATTGACGAATAATAAAGAAGGCGAAGCAATTGGTGGACGTAGCCCCACACTGGGGTGAACCACATATATCTTATGTCTTTGGTTTGCTTTGTGTTATGTTGCTTGTGCTATGAATCTGCTCAGTTCTTTGATTGTTATGTGTGATAGATAGATTAGTTGTTGCTAAGTTCTTTACTTATGTTAAGAATGATTGGATGATATATCTAAATTATGATGCTAAGTACTATGTGTATATTGTCAATTGTTACTACGTCGATATATATTTGGGTATGTTATACGATGTTAATGAAATAATGCATATCTTCTTCTAAGTGTTGTTAGAATACTCTGCGAAGTGTTGTTATCACATATCTGTGTCCCATCTTGGTTACAGACACTTACGTCCTATAACCCCCCTACCTCTACCTCGGGTGAGACTTCATGTGCTTCACAGGTGTTGCTAAAAGGTCTAGTAGTTAGGGTTTTGTTGGTGCGTTGTTGAGCATTGAATAGGGTCTTCCCCTGTGCCAACAAATGGTTTCGTTGTGAGGACCTGAAACTATGATTGCTGGGAAATGAAGTAAAGAAAAGAGAAGCTTTGTGCGTAGATATGTTGTTGAAGTGTGCATCACTCTACTTGAATTGCGAAGCTTTGTGATAAGAAATAAATCTGATCTGAAGAAAAGATGTAAGACCCTAAAAGAGGTAAGCTTTGTTCTTTGACAAGAGTAAGATAGGTGAAAATTGTTTGTTTCGAAAGAATAAATTTAAGTATGTTTAATAGATTTTGTCCTAGAATGAAGGTTAGGGTGTAGTTGGAAGAAAGAGTTGATCTGAATCAATTTAATAGAAATGAAGAAAGATATGTTGTTCCTATGCATAGAAATAATTTTTGGACTAATAAATGGATGCAGGAACCGAGGAATTTTTTTTTGCAGATTGCAGGCCCAACACTGTGATTCTAGTACACAGTACATAAAAGGTTGGGGAACATTTAAAAGAGAAATAGGATTGACTTTGTGTTATAAATACAGAATACTGGGACATATTTCTAAGGAATTCCCTAGCGCAGGTCCTATCTTCCTTTGTTGTAAGATTGTTGGTGATGAGGTTGAGGATTGTCCAAAGATGATTTCTAAAGTTGAACGAATGAACATGAGACAAGAAAAATATGAAGGAAGTCAAGAGACTAAGAGCATGCTAGAGAATCATAAAGAGAAAGAATTAGAGAAAGTTGAGACTACATTAATACAGTTGAAAGAAACGATGGATGTTAACAAATATGTCAGTTTACCAGAGATCCTAAAAGTAAAACAACACATAAGTGAAAGAATATAAGACTTTGAAATAGACTGTTTCTTAGATGAAGAAACACATGTGCATATTATGAAAGAAGAAACTTGGGAAATTTTTGGAAAGCCTATTGTGGTACCTTCATTGGGAAGGATAAGCTTGTTTAAAGGAAAGATGATAACCCTATGTGGAAGAGTTACTATTGTACCTATTATTGTTCATGGAACATCGACCAAAGAGGAATTTGAGGTCATTAAGTTTGTTGGGGAAAGCACCCTTTTCCCACTTTTGTTAGGTAAGACTTGGATTGAGAAAGATCAGATCAGAAGAAAAGAAGAGCAAGAAGCTACAAAAAATAAAGAGAAAGAACTAAGGGATTTCATAACCGGAAAAATAGATCGACTAATAGAAGAATGAGAGGATAAGTTGAAGCAACAGACCAAAGTAACAACACAGGAGGAACAAAAAGCAATAGAAGTAGATGTCAAGGTTGAAATAATGGAAGAAGGCTTGAATAACCTATCTATGAAAGAAAGAAGTATATACGCCCATGAAGTATTAAGAAAAGGGATATTAACTTTAGACCCTTTGAGGGAACATCACCAGTGTGAAGTCACTACGTTAGTGTTTGACAACACAGGTATTCCAACAGAGGACGAACACCTTCAGTAACCACTCACATAACCAGATCAAAGATCAACACACTGGTGTTTTCACGTGGTAAAACCCCTACGGGGAAACATCCATGACCCCATCCAACACGACCACTTGGAGCAGTTCATTAATGCAAAAGAAAAAGATTACAGATATATTTTACAATAGAGTTTCTCACAATCAATCATTGGTAAATGACCCTCCATTCTCTTTAAATAGAGATCATGGAACAATTGGGTGTTAATCCACGGATCAATGGCCTTTAAGATCGAGGATATTATGAACTGTTGGATCACTCTATGTCGGGAACATATCGTGACCGTCAGATTTCCTAACTACAAATGCATAGTAATGCATACTAAAGAAACACACTAAGAAACACACTTTTACCTAACGACATATTAGACCAAGTAGATCTTAACTAACTCCTAAGTGTCTAAATATCCTAACATCCCCCCTTAAGAACAACTTGGGATATGATTGAAGAATTTACAATGTTGACACAATAGGATAAGGAAGGAGGCATTAGAGCCTATCCCCCATTAATGACAGCTTCCTGAACTCCTAACATAGAGTGAAGTTTGGAAAACTTCGCTTCTGTAAGAGACTTTGTGAAAATTGTCTGCAACTTGATATTTTTTAGGGCAAAAGAGCACTTCATTAACTTGATAATGAATGAGCTTTCTGATGAAGTGCATGTGTAGCTCGATGTGCTTGCTACATTGATGTTGAACTCGGTCTTTGGTGAGCTTGATGGCACTTTGATTGTCACACCAAAGACTGGTCAGATGTTGTTGCTCGAATCCAAACTCTGAAAGGATCTGTCAAAGCCACAAGGCTTCCTGACTTGCATTTACCACTACTCAGTACTCTACTTCTATTGAAGAAAGTGCAATAGCCTTTTGTTTCTTACAGGCCCAAGTGACAGGTCCTGAACCAAGGATGAAAACATAACTTGCAGTAGAATTCCAATCATCAGGGCCACCAGACCAATCTGAATCAGTGAAACCAACCAATAAAGTAGTCCCCCCTGAACTGTAATGTATCCCGAAATGAACTATACCACAGACATAGTGAAGTATCCTTTTAGCTGCTTTCCAATGGCTTTCATGGGGTTTTTGCATATACCGAGCAACAAGACTAACAAAAAAGGAAATATCAGGATAGGTATGAGTCAAGTATAAGAGGATACCAACTAACTGACAGTATAGGGTGGCATCAACTTCAGGAGAAGTGTAGGTGGTAGTAAGCTTGACTCCAGACTGTAAGGGAGAAGGGCTTGGTTTACAATCATCCATGTGAAAGCGATGAAGAAGGTCACAAGCATACTTAGACTCGAAAAGAAAAATTCCTTCATTGGTTTTCAAAACTTGGAGGCCAAGAAAATAGTGCAAAAAACCTAAGTCTGTCATTTCAAATTTCTTCTTAAGACTGGTTTTCACATGGTTTAAAAGTTTGGAGTCACTACCAGTAAGGATAAGGTCATCAACATAAAGGACAAGGATTATGAGGTGGCTTCCTAATTTCTTGGTATAAACATTAGGATCAAAATGGCATCTAATGAATCCAGTGTCAGTAAGAAAGTTGTCCATTTTGGCATACCAATCTCGGGGAGCTTTCTTAAGACCATAAAGAGATTTCTTAAGGCAAAAAACAAGGCTAGAGTTATTCTGGACATAGCCAGGAGGTTTTTCCATGTAGATTTATTCTTTCAAATCACCATGCAAGAAGGAGGATTTAACATCTATCTGATGGGCCTCCCATTTATGTGAGGCAGCAAGGGCAAGAACAAGGTGGATGGAATTAATTTTGGCTATAGGGGCAAAGGTTTCATTATAGTCAATTCCTTCAACTTGGGAGAATCCTTTGGCAACTAACCGAGCCTTGTGTCTGTCAACACTTCCATCTGATGCATACTTAGTTATGTAGACCCATTTACATCTGACAAGTTTTCTTCCTTTTGGAAGAGGTACAATATCCCAAGTATCATTTTCCATTAAAGAACGATACTCTTCATTCATTGTTGTATCCCAATCTAGATGACCTAAAGCTTCTGCAAATGTCTCTGGATCATGAGTCTATGAAACTTGATCCAAAAGAGAAGAGGCTCACTGGAACTATGAACATGTTTGATGTTGATCTAAAGGATCACCGACAAGATCACCAACTGCTTCTCGGGTTGAAAGGACCCATCTAGGAAGCGGTGGAATTGGTGCTTGTTTAGGTTCAAAGGACTCATTTGGAGGAAGGTCAGCAGGCAGAGGTGGATTTTCATCCTCATTTCTATCATCTGAAGAAGAATCCAGAATAGGAACATAAGAAGGCACAAACGCCGAAGATGGCTCGTAGGCCGAAGAAGGCACAACCATCGAATTGGGCTCGTAGGCCAAGATATTTTTATCAAATTTAGCATCTCTTCTAATAATAATTTCATTACAATGTGGTTGAATAAGTCTATAACCTTTGACATCTTCAGAATAACCAACAAATATACACTTCTCACTTTTAGGCTGCAATGCTTTCCTTTTCTCATCAGGAATGTGAGCCCATGCTCTCACTTTGTGGGTCAATGCTTTCCTTCTCAATGAATGTGAGCCCATTATAATCGCCAAATACACGCGACTTGCATATCCGGGTTTAATTTTAGTCCAAGTTTTTTCCAGTGTTATATTTTTAATATCTTTTGTGGGAGTAATGAGATTTACTCTGTAATTTTCATAGTTGATTGTCACTAATAATTTTAAGACTTAATCCCTTTAGATTGGATCATACAATTCAATTTACTTTTGTCGCGTTCTTTTCTTTAGCAAATTCATTTTGTTGTGGTGTATGGAATATGTTAATTTGAATGCCCGCAGTGCAGTAACTGTAAAATTATTGTTCACATATTCACCTCCATTATTTGTTCTTAACTTCTTGAATTTGATGTTTGAGATTTTCTGGCTAAGGGCCTTGTAGGCCAAAACTTGTCAAATTTTTTCTCTAAGCTTTAAGAAGAAAACCCAAGTACGTCCGGAAAACTCATCAATGAAAGTTAAGAAAAATAATTTAAAAATCTTAAAAAGAAGGGGAAGAAAATGGACCATAGAAATCACCGTGAACAAGTTGTGGGCAATTCTAGGTGCATGCCAAGATAGCACGCTTTTGTCAAAACTATCTGATGATGTTTGTCGAGAACAAACCGACACAAACACCATCTCTGCATGAAACAAGAGGAAGACCAAATTTCACCATATTTTGATTGAGAATATTGACACTGCACTAGATAATGACAACGCCATGTGAGAAACAAAAGCCTGATGAAAAGTTACGACCCAAAGTTGTCAAACTTGTACAACCTAGTAATATCATCAACAATTCCAAATTTGCAAGACAGTTTTAGGATATTCTAGATCCTTGATTACAACTTGTGAGGTGAAAACTCTAATGGCTTACCTTCCCCTCAATGAGTGATTTGATATACCCATAAAGGTTACAAGAAATACTTGGAACACACATAATACATCATTGAAATGTCCATTATCTACTTGAACTGTTCCAAATCCCACAACACTAAGAGATCTATCATCACCAACAAATATTTTCTCTTGGTGTTACATCTATTTAGAGCAGAAAATATGGCTTTATCCTTAGCCATGTGGGATAATATGCCCTCAATCAATAAGCCACTCAATAGAAGAAGAAGTAGAATTTGTGCTGAAGGAGAAGCCAGCGTATGGAAAGTTCATGTCCATGAGAAGAGGAATAAGAAGTAGAATCAATAATGATGTTGTGCTGATTCATTGCCACTTCTAAAGCTGCCATCTCTGAAACATTTGGACTCATCATGACCATCTTTATCACAAAGTTGCAATGTTTGTCAATTTTCTTATTTTTATATTTTTCTCCTTTGTCACCATTAGGAGCTGAAGCTGTCTGAGCGGGTTTGGGACCCTTATATTTTTTTTTGTTGTAGCAAGGATGTTTCTTCTTGGGATACTTGGGTTTATCTTTCTTCTGGGAAACTAAGGCTTTGTTACAGGTACCTGCAGTGATGATCACTCCAAGTTGTATAAGATTATCTTCATCTCTAATCAAAGAAGCACAAGAAGACTATAGAGTGGTTTTTTCACAAGCTTTCCCTAGAGCCTCTGTCATGGCATAAAAGGTAGATACAAACATAGAATATGCACCTACCGAACTTAGAAATAATAAGATAGATGCAACACTCTTCCTCCATTTTTATCTTACATTCTTCACATAAAATTCTGAGTGTTTTAAACTTAGATAGATAGTATCCAAGGAAAGAAAAATCACTTGGACTCAAATTCAGTATTTGATTTTCTAACTTTTGTCCTCGAATAATATTGAGTTTACCAAACACAAATTCAATCTTGTCCCAAGCTTCTTCATGGTCATCAATTTCTTGAAGGTGGTACCTCAAATCAGGAGAGATGGACATTCCGATTAGTCCTCGGGCTTCGTCATTCCTATTATCCCATTTGGATTTCTTATCATCATCAATGGGTGCTTTTTCCTTTCCCAAGGTAATCCGGTACAAGCCTTTACTTCTTAATAAATCTTCCATATGAGATTTCCATTGGAAGTAGTTGTCGCTGGTAAGAAAGAAATTACTTGTAGAAGCCATATTAAATACGAAGATAAGGTGGATTTAAAAACTAGAATTGATGATTTGGATGGAAAGATATCGAAAAGTTATGTGTTTTAAAAAAAAAATGGCACTGAAAACGGACTTCTGATGTGAGAGTTATGCCCTTTTTAAAAAAGGCATAAATGGTAACCTACTGACCACGTGATAGTGTAAGTTGCTCTATGAAGTGAACTACTTTTATAAAGAGAAGTGGAGATCACTTTTATAATGAAGTTACTTATAACAGAAAAGATGCATGCAAAATAAACAGCAATAAAATAAAATATCAAAGCTACTTATAGTGATTCACTTTTATACTTGAAGTGAAATACACTTTACAATTTTAGCATGAACTTTTTCAAAAAAGTAACAAAAGAGAGACTTGAACTCAAGACCTCTTACTTAATAAGGAATTTTTTAACCAAATGGTCTAGAAAAACATATTGTAATGTTCAGAAGGAGGATTGTTGTTGTTGTTGTTGTTGAAAATGGGCTTGGAGCGAGTGCTGAAAAAAAAATCTTTTCACACAAGAAAAATCATTTCGCTTCTCGATGACAACAAGGGTTAGATCTTGGTTAGCTTACCTAGAAGATGCACCTTTTCCTATCTGTTTCTGATTTGCAGATATCGCATAAGGCATGGGGCAAAGAGAATATAGAGATCTAAAAAAGTAGCAACCTGGAAAAAAATACAAAACCGAAATAAAACCAAAATACTTCTCTTCAAAAATAATTGAAAATGCATATTCAAACTTTATACCTCCGGATCTGACTGTAATGGTTGTATCTTGGGCAAAAAAAAACCTTTTCGAGTGAAATGAAAAGTGTTCTTGAATGAAATGAGTGGTTTGGACATAATGGAACAGTCCTCTCAGCCTAGAAATGTATGGAAATGATAGGAAATGGAGATGGGGCAACTTGGATTCACGATCTCGATCTACAATAGGAGCTGGTCTTCAAACAAGCTCTGATACCATGTTCAACAACACAGGTATTCCAACAGAGGATGAACACCTTCAGTAACCACTCACATAAACAGATCAAATATCAACACACCAATGTTTTCACATGGTAAAACCCCTACGGGGAAAAATCCATGGCCTCAACCAAAGCGGCCACTTGGAGCACTTTATTAATGCAAAAGAAAAAGATTACAGAGAGATTTTACAATAGAGTTTCTCACAATCGATCATCGGAAAATGACCCTCCATGCTCTTTAAATAGAGATCATGGACCAATTAGGTGTTAAGCCATGGATGAATGTCCGTTAAGATCGAGGAGAGTATGAACCGTCATATCACTCTATGTCGGGAACATATCGTGACCATCAGATTTCCTAACTGCAAATGCATACTAAAGAAACACACTAAGAAAAACACTTTTACCTAATGACATATTATACCAAGTAGATCTTAACTAACTTCTAAGTGTCTAAATATCATAATAGGTAGGAGACGATAAGAATAAAAATGGAAAGTGGATTCCATAAATAGTTAGAGAGATTAAGATCACAGGGACGAAGGAAAGGAAGATCAATAAAAAGAAAACTAAGTTGGAAAAGATACAAGAAGCTATAGAGAATAGATGGAATACCACAGAAGAGGTAGGTCCACAGGATTCAAACCTCACCGGAACAACAGAACCGCGCAAAATGGGACTTCTCCCTAGTGAAGCTATATGGCCGTTGGAGGCACCCTGATCGTTAGAATGACGCTCCAAAACAGCTAGAAAAAGCATTTATGGGCTGATGGGATGCATTTCGAATGTTGATACCATGCCATAATGGATAGATTCACATTGATGGAAGCATCCCTACTCGTTGGAAGAATCTGTTACAGTGCCCCGCTTATTTAACTTGTTGGTCATTGCGTCGGGACCACTTTTTTCCACTCGTTATTAACTAAGCTAACAAAGAGTTGTCTAAGTATCGAGCTGTGTTATCTGAAGCTAGACCTCACCATCTGATTATCTACCCCGCATGTCTATTCACCTACCTCGACCCATTTGTTTAAAAGTTTGAATGTCGAGTGAACCGAGTGCATTAGAGAAGACTGTCGAGGAAATCCTTATGAAGCTAATGGTCGCGGTTAAGGAAGCAATGAGTAAATCATGTCACTCTATTCCAGGATTGGCATAGGAGGAACAATAGTCGATCAAGGCTCAAGTGGTGAAGCTCACTGAGACCATCCAACAACTTCAAGTGAGGATAACAAAGTTGGAGGTCCAAGCAGTGTCGAGCACTCTGTAGGAGCTGCATGAACAGAGGGAGGAAGCCGCTATGAATGCACTTGTAAGAATCAAAGCCCTCACCTCAGAATGAAAACAACTAAGCGATAGAAGAGTGTAGACATATGAATTCTTTGTAGAAGATCTAGAGCTAAGGAAACTGGAAGCACATCTACAGGAGGTGCAACAATAGGCATTGTCAGTACAGGCATAGATGAATCTACTCACTATTGTAGAAAGAATGAAGAGATCTCAGGAGTAGCACGAAGTGCAACAACAGATCACTTCCCTCTAGGGTAGGGTAATGGAAGTCTTGTAGAAGCTACAACCTGTGTAGGATGAAGCCTGTAAGGTGTTCGAAGAAATTGAGGGACATGGTTCATAGTTGGACCAAGTGGTTGCATCAGTGGAACAACGCCTAGAAGGGCCTGTTACAGAGCAGATGATCCAGGAGTTCGCTAAGCAAGAGACTCAGGTGAAGAATCAATTCAAGGGAGATCGAGTTAAGCTCGAGGACTTCGAAGAAACATTGACCAGACCTGAGTGACTCAGGATGAGTCATAGGTGAATGTTGGGGGCCTGTTGGCCCTTGACCAAGTTTTGAGGAAACCTTGGTTAGGTTTGGACCAATTTTTTACTTCAAAATGTTGGTCGAAGAAGGAGCGCCTAGGCTAAGCTGAGATCACAAATTTCACTTGTTTTTGTGGGCTTTGTCGACCCAACAAGGGGTTCTTTAGGGTTTTTATAATGGGTTTTGGGATGTCGGCCCATGGGTTCTCCCATGTTTAGGCATTTTTGTAAGGAGTTTTAAAAGTATAAATAAGTAAGAATGTATGGTAGAAGAAGCTAAGTGATGTAAGAGCGAAGTGGCTAAGTGCAAGTAGTTCTGAGTTGCTTTGTGCAACATAATGTGTATGTAAGGCTCTGTGCATGATAAAGAAGTTGGATTTGTTCCTTGACCTAGGTTAGGAAGGAGGATCTAGTGCTCAGTGTGCAGATCTCATCTCCTCTATGAAGCTCGACTCTATGGCTTAATGCACATGAGTAATTGAATGTAAGAGATTGACAAATAATAAAGAAGGTGAAGCAATTGGTGGATGTAGCCCCACACCGGGGTGAACCACATATATCTTGTGTATTTGGTTTTCTTTGTGCTATGTCGCTTGTGCTATGAATCTTCTCAGTGCTTTGATTGTTATGTGTGATAGATAAATCAATTGTTGCTAAGTGATTTACTTATGTTAAGAATGATTGGATGATAGATCTAACTTATGATGCTAAGTGCTATGTGTATATTATCAATTGTTACTATGTCGATCTATCTTTGGGTATTTTCTGCGATGTTAATGAACTAATGCATATCTTCTTCTAAGTGTCGTTAGAATACTCTACGAAGTGTTGTTATCATAGATCCTTGTCTCATCTTGGTTACAAACACTTGCGTCCTATAACCCCCCCTACCTCTACCTCACGTGAGACTTCAATTGCTTTTCAGGTTTTGCCGAAAGGGATGATAGCTAATGTTTTTTTGGTGTGCTATTGAGCGTTAAACCCTGGGTCTGCCCTTGTGCCAACATAGAGCATTATAGTAATGCATAAAATCAGCTTGGTTCTGAGGGAGAATAAGTTCGGGAATTTGGTTATATAACTTGGTGAAACATAAGTTGAAAGACTTGATAGTCTCACCATCTTTATACACAATGTCGTTGGGAGGAAGATCAAAGAAATATGTCATTGCTTTCCCTTCTAGGGAATTAACAAATAAGCACATACAAGTTTCATTGTCATTGGCTCCTATGTTGTGACAGACATTAGAAAATGCCACCAAATATTCATTCATAGTGACCGTGTTATTTCCTGAAAACCTAGGGAGATTCTCTTTGAATTTTGGAAGTGGATGAGTAGAAGGTGCTAGGTTTAGAGGAGAGGAAGCATGCCATGCAGTAGTAGTAGCATCTTCTTCGAATTGAAAGAGACAATACTTATTTATAACCTTAGTGGGATTGGTGGTAGATTGGACATGGACTTGATGGCTATACAAGCTACCAATCATTGACGAGGTTGAAGGTTGACATGAATAAGCACCTCCAGTGCCACCAGAGCCACCGCTAGATGGCATCTTGTGAATGATAGGTAAGGGAGAGAAATATGAAATGGCTGAATCAGACAAAGTTCTCCTTAGAGTAACTTGTTGGTTTGTCAAAACAATGTTTCTTCTTCCTATTTCAGCAATAGGGTTGATCTCAAGTGATAAACCTCTTCTTCTCCTAGAGATCTGAGGGTTTAAGGACAATAAAAGAAGATCAAAACTTTAGGAAAAATAAATCTATGGTTGATTCCTAGGATGTCTTTACCTAGCTTCCCAATGTTCTCGGACACTTGTGTCTTTCTCAATCACTGCCCACAAGCATTCAAGCTCAGCCCAGGTGTTAGTGTTTTTTAAGATGGTATTGAATAAGGTTAAAGAAATGTTGGTCTGGTCTTTAAGACCGGGCTCAATATTGGGTTTCCTTGTAACAGGAACTGTCATGAAGGAAAGAAAATAGTCAAAGAATCGAAAGAAGAAATATAAAATTTTCAATGATAATCAAGCATACAATCAACCATAGAGATATGGAATATCTCCCCAGTGGAGTCACCAAACAAATGTTGAGGAAACGATATGAGTTATCTTACTCAAGCATTTTCGAATCTTTCCTGGCTAAGACAAGATAGTCTAGAATATCACCCTATGTTTTAAAGCCTCAAAACGTATTTCCCAATCCACAAGTATTAAGTATAGGGGCTTATTTTGATTTTTTAAATGAAAAGATTGTTGCAAAATATGAAATTCTTATATAATTTTCTGAAAATATATAGATTGTAGAAAGTAAATGTAGAGATCAAAAGAAAAAGTAACCAAGTCATAGATACACACATATGAGATAGAATATCAATCACTTTATTTCGTTCCAAGAAATCAAAGTATCTTTCTCTTACAAAATCCCCGTGAGGGCATGGAACAAAGTCTAATTTAGATATCCCCAATGAAAACCATACGAAAGGACTCTGACAAGAAGTAAAAAATGAACTTTAAAATCTGGATCAGCTTGCCACAAACTACTGCCAATTTGACTCTTTGAAACAAGCATCTGAATGATATGGTTCAACTTCAAACCTTGTTGTCTACAATAGGACCCTTAGTATTGCTTTCTCCTTCTATTCTCCTCCTTGTTCTACCTTCTCATTTGGATTTTATGCATTCCAAATCAGTTGAAGTAGTTCAACTACTTCCTTTAGTTAAGTTAATTAAACTTAACTAATTTTACTTTAGGGGAAGTAATAATAATAATAATAGTTAAGGGTATTTATTTAATAATAACTAAGTAGGTGGGACCCCTTATGACTCCTTTCTTTTATTCTTTACAAAAAATAAACACAATTAGATAATCATTTAAACACATGCCTTCTTGTAGCTCCCATAAATATTTCCAAAATTTGAATATTAAATATCATAAATAATTCAAATCATATCCAAAACAGGTAATAACCACAGTATCCCAAAAAAATAGCTTGTTGTCCAAACATTTCTGCAGATCATTTTCTTCAACAACTCAACCATAAACACATAAATTAAAATCCATATTTGCCACTTTGAGAGGAAATCATTCTTTTGTCACTGTTGTCCCCTTTGGATTTCCCAGAATTAGCCTTAGGTTGATTCGAACCTTGAGGCTTAATATCACTATTAACATGGGAACAATCGTCCTTCAGATGCATATGGGAGGACACTGATTTTGATGAGTCATTTCAAGGAGATGAAGGGGAGGCAACAACTTTACCTTTGTCATGTACATGGGGAACATTAGTTTTAATCCATTTTCTAGCATGAGAGGACTAAACAGGTGTACAGGGGAAATTTGAACATTAGGATTTACACATGGAGAAGGAGAATAGAATGAAAAGTTGGGCCAAGCACAATGGTGGGAGACTGTCGGATTGACAATCCCCTGCCATGCATCATTTTCAAGAACTTTTGGTTGCATAGATACATGAGGAGGCATAGGAATACCAAGGATATTTTGAGGCTAGAAGGGAGGCCTCTCTCATCATGGTTGAACTATCACTTTCCCAATGCAATTGAATAACCCATGTTGAAACAATTGGTTCAACTCCTAGGCGTGAGCATCAAAATTAATTGAGAATCTAGGCCTTCTAGGCCCTCTGTTCCATTTACCTCTTCCTCTATTGTTTCTTCCATGGATGACTCTACTGAAGAAAATCATCTTGTATGTAGGAATTCATTAGTAACTAGCACTTAACAAACCATACATGACGTTCTGTTAATATGAAAAAAAGTTTGGCTCAGAAATTGACATAAGACCCATGCAATTCAATCCATAACAAATTATTTAATAATTGCCTAGTGACCAGGGGGTGAAATAGAGTTCATGGGACATCTGGAGGGATTGTAATGACATAAAAAGTGGTAACATGACAAGGAATAAAAACACGAGTACTTCTCAACAATTCATTAAATAACTAACTCTGCAATTAATACCAAAATATATCAGCTGCGACCTATTTCTACATCATATCTTTTATTTCTGCATCATATATTTTACCACTGCCATACAAAGTTTTTAATTTATTTTATAGAACAGGGCATGTAAAAATGAAATTGGAATCATGAGGGGCATATAGTGAGCGAAAAAGTGATAGTATGAGAAGGAATAATTCAGATACTATTCATAAAAAAATAAATTAAATCAAACAACAACCATAACTATGTTCAGACCCATAATCCAATAAGCATACACTTTAAAATCAAAATCATTTAAATGTCCCTTAATTACAAACATAATGGTTGTTGACCTCAAATAAAAGACAATTCATATGCCCATAATACTTCAATTATATCATCACTTGCATATATAAAATATCCATAATAAGAGTCACGATAAAAACATTTCCATAGTCTGTTATATTCCAATGCTAAACCATTTTTCCTTTTAAACAAAATAGAATATGTACAACGATTCCAACCATCCACCTCCCATATTTATTTCTTAAAATTGAATAAGAATAAACCTAGTATTAACATCCATTGTCGGCTTTCCAACACTGATTGACACAATCCACTGTCATCAAAACTCATAATCGGGCCCTGATTCAATCACACATAGGTGTTCATTTTGATAATCAACACAAGTCTTGATTCAAGAATAACATTTAACCAAAAAAACATGTAACTCTGAGCCTAATATTCGTGTACTTTAAACATATACAAAATTTCTTCAAAAGAAAATGCCCAACAAAAGACAGAGACAAATAGTGCCTAAGGAGAAACAGAACCAATACGTGCCTTAGAAAATAGAACCAAGCACACACAGGTGTCTTTTAAACCTTGACGAGACCGATATCATGTTTATGGTTGAACACAACAATGGAGGTAAGATAAAATAACTTTACCACAAGAGATAGTCTCTGAGACACAGAGATTTCATGCTCTTTTAAAAACTTTATTGCAGAGAGGTACAAGAGATGGCTCAATCAAGGAAGAGTCTTTGAAAACACAGAGATCCCATGCCTTTTTTTTTAAACAAGTTGTCATAGAGAAGTAACAATAGATAATGAAGGAATAATATTTGAAGAAATAGAGAGCTTATGCCCTTTCCAAATTCACCACAGACTTTTATAACCTTTAAAAACTTGTCTGTGAGGGTTACCAAAGAATAAAAATTAACCACTCCAACATAGAAGAGAGGAAAAAAATGCTTATAATATTGTGGAGAGAATGCCTGAACGCAAAATGTGGCCAACCCAACACATATACATGATTCCATTTAAAGTTCTGGGTGATACAAACCCAACTATGTAATGCTTCTAGCACAATGATAGTGAAGGAAATTCCATGACAAAATAAATATTGGGCTCACTCAAAACAAATCACAAACAGTGAAACTCTTAACAGTTTGTATTTCAACCGGGAGGAATGAGAAATAACCACGACCGAGAGGAAAAGGTGTGACAAGAATTCAACACCAAGACTGGTAGTAAAACCCACACACCAAAACTCAGAGCTTGTTACACCATTATCATAATTTTCCACAGAGATCCAGAGTAAAACCCGAAGCTTACTAATGTGTTTTAAACCAATAAACCAATGCACAGGCTACACACAACAATAAAATCCATTTGTTTCTTTAAAACACCATCAATCCATGGTATTCACAGAAGAACCCATAATCACAACATTGATACACAATAAAAAATTAAGAAAAACACAGACCTCATGCAATCCTGAGGAAAAAAAATCGATTCATAACACAGAGGGACCATCATGGATGGAAAATAAAGGAGCCATACCTAGAAAAACTCGCTTGAGGGAAGAGTTGGAATGTATTTTCCTTTCACAATGAGAAATCGCAAAGCCTCCACAACCACCAAAGATGAAACACCAAATGCAACTATGGCTAGGGTGATGGGCTCGAGGGTTGTTGAGTGACATGCAATAAATGCACATCGCTTCCTTCCCCAGCCCTATTCAATTCAACATACAAGTCATCCCATACACCATAACATCAACCATTAATTCAAACAATAATCCATTGCTATATCCATTGCATAGTGTGCCACCCCGAATCATATCAAAACTTTAACAACAACCATATGTTATAACGTTACCATACACGCCTCACATATAATCCTTTAACCAAAGCGCATAGTAGCATCAAGGTATATCACCCTTCATTTGTGTCAATCACATATACCTTAAGGTTTGGATATAATCTCTTTTCCTTTTTGCTTAAGTTCGCACATCATCACATTATCCTTTTCCATAAGATCATATATAAAATAATTAATCAATGTTTAATGCATAAACATAACACCTATAAAAAAATGATCCTTTTATCCATAGTAATTCCATGAGTTGCAAGTGACCATCAAAACCATCTAGCAATAACACATTCAATTATGTTTCCATTAAGAATAAAAACACGACTTGAATCATCAACTGTAGAAGACTATGTTGGCATCATTATAACAACAAGCCAAAATATGAGTGCAACACATCCATCATAGCACCACTAGTATACAAGGGGGTCCCACCTAATAATCAATTATTATTATTATAAATAAATAATAGAGCTTGGAAATCATTTGTGAGCAGTATTCATCATTGTGATTTTGAGCGTCGACAATGGGGTAAGTTGGTACATCAAATTACCAGGGTCATAACTTTTGCATACGATCTTCGTTTTAGGTGAAAAATAGCTCATTGGAAAGAAATATAGAAGTACACATATTTCCATCACAGTATAAATAAATTCCACATTTTCACTATGTATGACCAAAAAAATGTTTTTTAGGGCCTCAAAACGACCCTGAAAGTTTAGGACACAAAAAACTAGGAAAAACTCCCAAAATGAAAACTATTCTTTGAGCCAGTGGAGCCACTCATGCTATGAAGGGATATATTGTAGCTATTTGTTTAGGGGTCCAAATTTTTCCAACAATAACAAGGGGTACTCCCTAGTATAATTTCCCAATTATACTATAAATCCTCTGGTTTAGGAGTCCCATTCAGAATTTGACCCGACTGCCATTTATTGATGTCTTTTGGTTTAGTTACAAGTTATAGTGTGATGTATTGATGCAGGGATGGATGCAATGGAGAGATGTAGATGAATACCATGTATGTAAATAAAAATAATATATTTCTAATCTATGCTAACCTATCCTAGCTAGGAGAAAAAGCTAAAGTAATCGGTGAGTTATAATGCAACCAAAACTTAAAACAACTTTAATACAATTAGTTGTATGAAAAGATAAATATTAGAAGAAAATAGCATATATAAGTATATAATCAAATTAGTCTAGATTACAATGACATATACTGTAACAACTCACGAAAATCAAGGCATGTAAATATTCAAAGAAATACCAATAACTGCAAAAATTGATTAAGATTGCATAAGAATTAGTCTACAACAAACAAAGCATTCTTACATTCCATAGAAACAACAAATATCTTCACTTGAAGTAGTTGAAAGATTCGATCAGCTTCTACACAAGATTTTTTCGAAAAATACTGGCCTTGAGGGTTTCTCAATATTCATTAACACTATATAAGTTCTTGAAATAATTCTTGTGTCTATACAATACTCGAAAATCTAAAAAAGTAAAAGGTCTCCATTTTGAGAGTCTCTCGTCTATTTTATAAAAAATAATAGTAACTCCTATTTGTCTTTTCTCCTTCTCCTTGAGGAGGCAATTACAAACTATTAACATTCCCTTCTCTCATGACAAGTGGCACAAAAGGAAGAAACTTGAGGTGGTTAGGAAGAAGACGAAAGGGAAAACAATGGTTTGTCCTTTCCCTACGAACATTTTCTCTAGAGATAATCCATCCAAACTGTGAAACGACTATACAGGGAATCAATTCTTCTGTAAGATAGTTGTTCCAGCATTGCTTCGATCATGTCAACGCTATCATCCTAGGCATTCATATATTTCTCCAATTTTGTCATGTAAGCTTGTATCATAGTATGAATTTTTGTTGGTTGTAGTAAATGTTGATCAATAAGATCAGTTGAGGCAAAAGTTGATGTTTCAACAATTTGTCTTCTTTTACTTTTGCTTTCTTGAACTGCATTCAATAACTCTTCCATGACTATATTCTTCCCAAGTTCATATAACCTTGGGAGATGACCATGCCTAATCAAATCTTGAGAAACTTTGTGATTTATTGAGAAGATACCCATTGCTTTGGTAACCTCTTTGTCTTCTTGTTTCCCTAACTATTGGAAATGGTCTAGAGCATAAAGATCTGTCTTCCTTGCTGATTTTTAGGGTTTGTATAACTGAGGATACACATCAACATTTTATGCTATCCAATAATCAATGTTTGTTATACCTTGCCAAATATTTTTTTATTATGTTTGATGCATCTGTATCTGTTATTTTGTTCAATAATTGTTGCAACTACATTTTGGAAGAGATGTAAGTTTTGATACATATCGATGATGGCACCTTCCATCTCATTTCTTAATTTTTCTACATTGGATTTAAAATTGAGAAGAGTTCTCTCATCTATCCTAACTTGTTGGAGCTTCTCTTCTAGCTCTTTGGTATTTATTTCCTTTTCCTCGTTCTGTTGGCACAACCTATGTATATTATCCACATTTGCATCCATGAATGTAAATCCTTCCCTAGCTGTTTCCATAGGGTTTTCCCTAATGTTAGCACTCTGTAAATTTGTTTGGATGGTAAAACAAACGACAGAGGTAACCTACAAACCAAATTTAGAGTTGGGTATTAGCCTGCTCAGCTTAGAGAGGGATGTCTCCTATCACTTGGTCTTCAACAAATGAGTTTTATTTAAGAAATCAATGGATAGGTTTTGTTTCTTTGGAGGTTTTTTTATGATTTTGTTGGCAAGGAAGAGGAGGGAAACTTAGGGATATGGAGTCAAACTTCTGAAAAGAATGGAAGTACTGGCTGGTCGGTAGAAATCTCCATAGGATAAAGGATAAATGAGGCGATAAATCTGAGTTATAAATTGTAAATTTACAGAGTGTAAGAAGAAAGGAAAAACATATGACTGTATCAGAGCATTAAATAAATGAATTCTGACATTAGTTAGGAAGAACTTAACACGATTTAAATTTCTTAAGCCAATAACATCGCAAGATGAATTTCGTGCCTTTAACTATCCAATTTAAAAAGAAGACGGTGAAAATGGAATTTAAGAATACAAGAAATACATACAAAGAGAGGAGACAAAAATCAGATCACCACCATTAGAATCTTTTCATGGAAACTTCAAGACTTATGCATGTGCATTCTATTTAGCTTCAGAAAATTACATTCAAGTTTCGAATAGATAAAATTGAGCCCTTGCACTTCTTCCAACCCTTAATACATTTGGAACTCCTAATATTTATACAATATGAGTTCCTTCGGTTCAAAACTGATTATAATGATTACAAAGAAACGTTTCGGTTTCTGAAATCAATGACAATGATTACAAAGAAACGTTTAAGTTTCTGAAATCGATGACAATGATTAAAGTGAAACGTTTCAGTTCTGAAACTAATTACGATGATTAGCAAGAAAGTTTTCTTAATCCAGATCATGGCTTCTCTGGTGTTGCAGTCCCTCTCTTCATCCTCTTACTCTGTCTCGACCCTTCATGTGATTCGTTGTATTTCATTAACCTCTGGACATCATTTTCCAGGCCCTAGAAAACTGCATTTGGCCTTACCCAGCCGGATTATCTCCTTCGGTTGCAGGTCAGGAAATGATCTGTCTCAGATATTCCTGGAAATGAGTGTAACTAATGTGTGGAGTTAGTGTACTATTGAGTTGCGGTAGAAAAATGGTGGTCACGCCAAGGTTTTAATGGTCCAACATTTGAAATAATAATAAAATAAATAATAGATGCCCTTTTATACTTTTCCAAATTTTGGGGATGTGAGAGAGAGGTTTGTGGAAACCCGCTTTTCACGCCAAAATGGACCTAGTGGCACCACGTATCCCCGAATGAAAAACCATGGTTTAAATTT
Organism: Picea sitchensis; assembly: GCA_010110895.2. Taxonomy (NCBI): domain Eukaryota; kingdom Viridiplantae; phylum Streptophyta; class Pinopsida; order Pinales; family Pinaceae; genus Picea; species Picea sitchensis. The sequence continues at coordinate 164,400 of SNQJ01S0003141.1, read as the reverse complement.
TGGCTTGTTCTACAAAATTAACCTCCGCGCAATTTCTCCCCCCAAAATCATCCTCAACTGTCAATCTTGAGAGTTCACAATCTGCGATGCGTTGATCCCCACCACTTTAGCACTCCTGCTAGATTTATCCTCTCCTTGCCATATTTAGTCCTTTTCCTAGTTTATCAGGATTCCAAACCAGTTTTAGCATTCTGCTAGATCTTGAAATCTTGATTTCACACACTAAAAATTAACATGATATAACATTGGGTCCAACGGGGATGCTATCCTCCCAGTGAGGTAGAAAATAACTCATAGACCTGGTTCCTGATCCATTGGGCTTCTCCCAAAACATGTGTGCATCCTGGTCTGACCTGTCACCAGTGTCCACTGAAAACCCAAGTCTGTACATTTCTCTCAACTAAAAACTGAATGCTAAATACACCACTACAATCTGAATGTACACACTACTGAAAACCCAAACTGAAAATTGCTTGACCAACAAGCTTATTGCACACTCCTATCTACTCTAAAACTGCTGAAATGAACTCCCAATCAAATGAAGTCATAGTTCCAATGCAGCCATGCAAGCAATTTATCCACTATTTGCATTCTTTGCACATAATTGCTCCAAAGCTTGTTTATTGATAATTCATTCAAAAATTTACCTATAAATTCAAATCTCAAAATATTAAAAACGTTGGGATTGTTTACTGCCTCCAACAAAATTGCAAATGGATCCTCCAAAACATGCATAAAACAAAAATCATGTTTCACCCCTTCCACTGCATCCTTGTTTTCATGTAATTCAACCTGTTGATTTCCACAAAGAGGCTAAAACATCTGTTGAGACTACTAGAAATAACAATATTCTGAATCAGAAGACAATGCTGGCTGAAATGAAACCCCTAGTGGAAAGAAATCCATATCTAATATTGACATTGATTGACCATCATCTTTATTTCCAAGCTGGTAGTTGAGCAAAGGTTGCAAATATGAACTGAAATAACCTTCCATGTAATCAACAACATAGTCATTAAATGCATGAGAAGGTTGTTGGTCTTCCTCACTGATAACGATTTTCTCATGTAAAACAGTGTCATTGTAAATGCAGTTAGACTTCCCTGCTTCCTCTATTATCTCATGATTTACTTTCAACAATTCAAAGGAAGAAAAACATAATGGAAGATAATTTTCATTGGAAAGTCCACTGCTTTCTTCATATTCAACATCATGCCTAGAGAATTTCTAATTTGAAACATTATAAACATTTTTCTTTAGCAATTTGAAAGAAGCAAAACAGAATGGAAAAGTTATTTCACCTGATTAAAAACTCTCTTCATTTTATTCTTTGTAACTGTTATATGTAGACTGATTGTTCTCATTACATTGTTGAAAAGGAACATTTTCTGATAGAGAACATGCATTTGGTTGTTCTAGGAAGTCAATATCATAATGATCATCATATTCATCATATATATGCAAATAAACAACATCTGCAATGTCATCTAACAAGGAAAAACTTGGGACATCGACCTGCTCTTCAACAAGTTGATTTGAAAATTCATTTTCTTGACTGTCTACAAATGAATACATAAAACTATTAGCCCCATGCTTATCATGAGATGGATCAGAAGCTAAATTAGCATCTTCTTTTTCAATAAGTGGAATATAATCCTTTGCAAAATCATTAGCATTTAAAACTTCAAGAGGACATATGATATTATTAACCCTCTGCATAAGATTCAAATCAACTATTTTTTGTTCATATTTTTGTCATGTTCTTTAGCATCCAACTCTTGATATCGAATCTATTTTCATGCTTGAATATTGTGTTGAATCTCTTGAGCATCATTAAACATTTGTTGTAAGGGCTTATATCTTCTTTCCATCATAAGGAAAGACAAATATGGATAAAATGTTGTTGCATAATGGAGCATGGAAGCAGCTTCAGTGGGTCGAATTTCTTTGGGCAACTTGTAATAAATACTGGAAAAAATTCTATTGAATGTAGAAACAATTTCATTGCTCTGTATTTTCAAGGCATAGAACTCGATAAGATGTACATCCAAATATTTCCTCTTTCCCAAAAATTTCAAAAAGGCATTCTTCAATTCCTCCCATGACCTAATTGTCTATGGCTGGAAGTGTTTAAACTAGTCTTTGGTATCACCTTTCAAGGATTGAGAGAAGGCCCTCATACAAACATTGTCATGATCAATCTCAAACAAATCTATAAAATGTTCAAAATCTTGGATGTGTTTTTCAGTTGTGATGGCATTAGGTTCTCCATCAAACACAGGTAGGCACTTATAGTTCTTTGGATGAAAACTATGAAGGATGTGAGGAAATTTTAAAGGTCTGTATCTATGTTGAATCTTGAAGGGTGTTGGAGGTGAGACATAAACCTTGATTTCATGAGGCTCATCAACTTGGCTATGGTCATCACATGGCTTAGATGGAAGATTTTGATCAAAATCAATGATACAATGAGGAAATATATGTACAACTTTAAGAGGAGCACATTCAAGTGCAAGATTCACATGATCATCATTTGAATGCAGCAAGTAAAAAAGTTTTTCTTTATCATGTTCATGAAAATAAAAAAGGTAATTAGTAATAAAAAATATTATGTCTTGGAAAAAACTCAACTTTAGGTACTTTTTTTCTCCCATGATTTCCTTTCATACCTTTGTCAATGGATTTCTTCCTCTAGTGGATTCTATGAATTGCATTTGAATCTTGATTGGAGTTTCCAGGTGGAAATGTACAGCCTTCTTGTTTTTGACCTCTGTCCACCATCATAAATCAAATTTGAAGCTTTAGGTCATTTTTCTGGCAGGGAAAATCTTCAGTTTTATCCCTGACAATGGCGTCAAAATGTTAGCACTTTGTAAATTTGTTCGGATGATAAAACAAACGACAAAGGTAACCTACAAACCAACTTTAGAGATGGGTACTAGCCTACTCATCTCAGAGAGGGCTCTCTCTTGTCACTCGGTCTTCAACAAATGAGTTTTCTTTAAGAAATCAATGGCCAGGTTTTGCTGCTTTGGAGAGTTTTTTATAATTTTTTTGGCAAGGAAGGGGAGGGACACTTAGGGCTATGGAGTCAAAATTTTGAAATGAATGGAAGAAATGACTGGTTGGTAGAACTCTCCAGAGGATAAAGGATACATGAGGTGATAAATATGAGTTATAAATTGTAGAATGTAAGAAGAAAGAAAAAACATATAACTGTATCAGAGCATTGAATAAATGAATTTTGACAATATTTAGGAAGAACTTAACACAGTTTAAATTGCTTAAGCCAAGAGAATCGCAAGATGAATTATGGGCCTTTAACTATCCAACTTAAACATAAGACAATGAAAATGTAATTTAAGCATATAGGAAATACATACAAAGAGGAGAGACAAAACTCACATCACCACCATTAGTATATTTTCATGGAAACTTCAAGACTTCTGCATGTGCATTCTATTCATATTTAGAAAATTACATTCATGTTCTGAATAGCTAAAATCGTGCCTTGCACTTCGGCCAGCCCCTAATACATTTGCAACTCCTAATATTTATACAAGATGAGTTCCTTCGGTTCGAAACTGATTACAGTGATTACAAAGAAACATTTTGGTTTCAGAAACCGATGACAATGATTACAAAGAAATGTTTCGGTTTCTGAAACCAATGACAATGATTACAAAGAAACGTTTCGGTTTCTGAAACCAATGACAATGATTAAAAGGAAATGTTTTGGTTCTGAAACTGATTACAATGATTAGAAAGAAAGGTTTCTTAATCTAGATTCTGGTTTCTATGGCGTTTCAGTCCCTCTCTTCGTCCTCTGACTCTGTCTTGACCCTTTGTGTGATTCATTGTCTTTCATTGACCTTTGGAAATCATTTTCCAAGCCTTGGAAAACTGCATTTGGCCTTACCCAGTCAGATTATCTCCTTCAGTTGTAGGTCAAGAAATTCTTTGTCTCAGATATGCCTAGAAACAAGCATAAATGGTGTGTCAAGTTAGTGTATTGTTGAGTTGTAGTAGAAAAATGGTGGTCACACCAAGGTTTTAACGATCCAACATTTTAAATAATAATAAAATAAATAACAAATTCCCTTTTATACTTTTCCAAATTTCGGGGGCATGAGAGAGAGGTTTGGGGAAACCCACTTTTCACCTCGAAATGCACCTAGTGGCGCCACGTATCCCTGAATGAAAACCATGGTTTAAATTTCAGCCCGCTCTCCAAAATTAACCTCCGTGCAGTTTCTCCCCCCTAAATCATCCTCGATCGTCGATATTGAGAGTTCACGATCTGTGACACAATTGGCCCCACCAGCTTAGCACTCCTGCCATATTTAGCCTCTCCCTGCCATATTTAGTCCTTTCCCTAGTTTATCAGGCTTCCAAACCAGTTTTAGCATTCTGCTAGATCCTGAAATCTTGATTTCACATAACAAAAATTAGCATGTGATAAAACCTAACATCTCCTGTAATGGTCACTTGGATTACTACTAATAAAGGAGATCCTTTAGCAATTGGAACCTTCTTAACCCTTTCTTGTATGATACTACCCATTTTTTAACCATATGTGAAACTATGGATATCCAATATTTCAGTTGACTAAAACGGTTCTGAAGGCCAGAGACCCAAACCACTACTTGTTGTTTCTATTCATGCACTTGCAGTGAAAGTTCCAGGGACATCCAAGTCCATTGGGTGCATGTCTCCTTCTCTATACTCTACATCCTTATTATTCCTTTCTTCTTCAACATCTTTATCCACTACTTCCTTTTTTGCTAGTTCTATCACAACCCTTTCTTCTTCCTCTAACTCTTTTTCTTTTTCAGCAGTAGCTTTTGCTTCAACGTCCACTTTTTCTCTTAGATCCCCTTCTTCCATAGCTTCTAGCGGGAAAATACCCCTATAACTATACCAGGGTTTAAGATATAGACAAATAAAATGACCGTCTAAAAGTTAATCTAGTTTCTACTCTACCCCAAACATACCAAAATAAATGAATAGAAAGTTGTAGAAGAGAAGATCGGTAACTGTACCTTTTATCCCATGTATTGTGATGATCTCCTCAAGCTCTATAGTTCCAAAGACTACAAGTCTCCTCCCAAAGTTGACCTGCATCCAAGACTAGGAAAACAAGGGTTACAAGCATGCTATTTCTATTCATAAATTAGGGTTAGATATCAAATTTTATGTATAAATTGAATAAAAGACACAAACCATCATTATTTGGGAGAGGGAAAAGAGATTGTTTTATTCATTAAACAAATACTGAAACTTACAATCCTTGTCAGCCACCGTTCCATGAACCTGGTCCGGGATCCTCTTTACAATCCTCCAACTACACCTTCAATAGGCCTCTTCTTTCAATGTACTAATCACCTCAAGGGAAGGGAATGGATTAAATGGAAGAAAAGGGGCTGAAGCGGGAATGTTGAGGCAGTAACTCACAAAAGGTAGCAAATTCTTGGGTAAGGAAGGGAAGTAAAATTGGGCAGAGTTTCAGTGTTCTTATGCTTAGTTGTGAAATGATACACCAACATCTCCTTTTATATGAAAAAGGGATGATTATTCGGTTGGGGGACGGGCTATAGTAGGTGAATTGATTGAGAAACCTCAAATAGCCTGTGAATTCCACTGAATTCCTTACAATTTTTTAATTTTTGCAACTTTTGGAGGTATACACAAGATGTGTATTATGCAGAAAGAGTATGTACATGGGATTTATAGCATGTAGCAAGTGTATGCATGTGGGATTTAGTGGTGTAGGGCGTGTACATGCTCTAAAAATTGTTTTTTTAAGTAGAGCTTCTCAATAGTGATCTGGAAAATTATGCAAGTAATAGGGCCAATTTCATGTATGCATGAATAGGTAACTTTAGGGCTATAACATATGCCCCCTAATGTATGAGGTCATAAGAGAAACTGATGGCTGAAATACATTACAACATATTCAACAAAAATCGAGTGAGCCCGGGACCAGAGTTTGGGAGGTGCCATCTACAAAACAACAATTGTCTCTCTGAGGCAGGCATACCCATGCTCAGAATGAACTAAATCATGGCTGCCAATCAAATAAACTACAAATCCATGTCATATATCTATACAATGTGTAGCCATGAGAAATACACAATGGATATACATCTCAAAATAAATTGAAGATATACAAGTATAGTATGTATCTTCAAGAAGCTAGTGACGCCTACGACTAGAGATTAAGTCTTCATAGCTCGGGAAACAAATTTAATATCTTCAAAACTAAGGTAGGTGTAAAATGGAAGTTTAAGACTCACTACCCTGAGGTCTTCGAAAATCCATCAGGTAAATACTTGAGGAACTCGATGATCAGGTGTCACACACCCCTGCGGCGTAATAGATTTTTCGCCTTTTCTCGAGGGACAGAATCCCCGAAACCCTATGGGGCTTAGCACAGGCTGTAGACATCACCTCTACCTCGACAGAGTCTCTGTGCAACCTCCCGGTCTTAAGGATCGTTCAGTTTCTTTTATGAGCTTAAACAACTTCTTTTGATTCCCAGTTGGAATCTCCTTCCAATCGATCCACAGGTCCTTTCGGAAGCTCTCCTGTGCAAGCAGCACTAGGTGAGAGCTCGAACCTCTCCGAGCGACCACAACGATATGACCAAGGCCTATTCCCAAAGGCACTTGTCTCAACTCGCCATCTCACGAGTTCACGAGTCGAAGTTCTCGACTCCTCCTTTCCAATCTCATGATACCCGATATCACGAAATTGGGTATAGTTGCCTTCTATCAGTGCACTCTGTGCATGACCACTAGCTAGGAAAAACACTAGCTCCCATCACATCTCACGAATTTGCAAGTCGAAGGGTTGAACCTCCATGTTCTTCTCGTGCGAACCTCCGAGACTTGAAAGTCAGTGAAGGTTGACCTTTCTTTCACACTTCTCGCAACTCGCCACTTTGCGAGTTGTAGCATCGAGCTCCCGTGCTCGTATCTTGTGAATCCTCGAGATGCGAGAAGTCAATGGAGTTTTGAATCCTTTTCCCAGGCAATGTGTGTCCACCTGTCAACCAAGCGGGCCCCACCTTGTGGTTCTGCTGCGTGTCCACACTCATGTCTCGGCTCTCGGCACTTCACGACTTCTGATGTCGAGAAGAGGTTCTCTCAACCTCCGAACCTCCAAATGCACAATGCACATGATGAAGCTTCTGATCCAACGGTCCTCCCTTAACCTAGATCCAATGGCTATCCTTGCTCCTCGCGATTTCTCCACTCGCGACTAAGAGCACCCAACTCCTGGGCTCTCATCTTGCGAACCTCCAAGTTCGCAAGATCCCTCGATTTTTGCCACCTGTCCTCCTCAGATGGACGGTCCTGATCTTCTCGTTACTTCACCACTTGCAAAGTCTAGGTGCCCAACCTTGGCACCTTCCCTTCACGAAACCCCGAGAAGCGATGTTAGCTTTCCCTCTCGCGTTCTCGCTATTCACGACTTCGCAAGCTGAAGGGTTGAACTCTCGTTCCCTTATCTCACGAATCCCTGAGATGCGAGAGGTCAATGGATGTTGAATCCTTTCACTAGGTGACACATGTCCTCCTATCTATCGCACGGGCCCACCTTGTGGTTCTACCACGTGTCCCTCATCCCCACCTTCGAAACTTTGCTACTTCACTTCCCTAAGCGCTACCTCCTTTGTATCTCGACACCCGAAGTGGCAAGATCTCGAACTCCTCGCTACTCCTTATCACAACTCATGGCTTCAGGACTTTTGGGAAAAAATTCTCGACCTCCTATCTCCCGATATGCCGAAATGAAAAAATTCTAACACGTCGTCAACGTAGATCCCACAACAGAACTTCCTGCCCTTTTGGAGTTTCGGACTTCGCGACTTCGCGAAACTTGATGCTAAACTTTCGGTTCTTCAACCCATGAAACCCTGAAATACTGAGTTCCGATGCACTTCACCAATAACTGACTCACATAAACCCATTCACCCCTTCGGGACTTTGCCTTTCGTGACCTTGCGAATCTTGAGGCAAGGGTTTTAACCCTTCAACTCACGAATCCACGAAATGAGATTACGCGAGTGATCCAACGGTTCTTGTCGACTTAGATTCTACGGTCCGATTTCTTCCAAACTTAAAACTCGAAAATAGGCTTACCGTAACTCCCCTGCTCCTCTGCAAGATCTGATGGCTCTTGAGACTTTGTGAATTCTCCACAAAGAATTCCGACCATCCAATGCCTCCTTGACGATTCTTGCGAAGTGAACACGGTAATTCCTTTGCTACTATTTCAGGATTTCAAGAGGATCGTTCTTCCTCGTACAGGGTTATTAAGACTTGCGCCTTCAAATCCTTTTCCAGGTTCTTGGTGAGATTTCTAAGAAGGGTGTCTCTATGGGGAGATCTATCCAGGGTATTACCTAAGATGGACAAGGGTATAGATTTCCCAAGAATAGACTTGAAGTCTAAATTAATTCAATATGCGTATAAATAGTGATTTATAAAGCATAATCCATACGTAGTCTTTCCATTATAAGCGTGCAACCACCATTTCTAAATCAAAACACTACATAGGCAGCCTTATACTCAAACCATTCATAAAACTGCACAGACTGTGAGCATACATGTCAGCATATAAATTTCAAGATGCAAGATGTAAAACACTTATCAGAAATAACACCAGATGTGATTGCAACTGCTGAGAGGGGTGCTTGTTTCCACCCAACCATAGGATCAGTGACTCCCAATGGATTTACCACTAGCCTCCCCCGAGTTGAGACCACGATGCTGTGAGACTACGTCTCTATTTTCCAGTGACCGAGAACGAAGGTTACTCTCCTTCTTCTCTGCTATCACTCACTCTGTGTTTTTTCTAGAGTTCCCCTTCCTCTTTCCCTCACGTCTGCCCTTGATTGTCAACACTTCCTGCCTTTTCTCTGTTCAGCGAGGTTGCGTGTGGCATGATTTTCCTCGCAGTGGTCAAGTCTGAGGACTCTACGGATGGGCGGTTGACCCCCATCCCTCATTACTCGTGAGGAGCCCTTTACCTACCAATCCTAATGAGTCATTTAATTCGGAGCCTTCGAGCCGCTCTTGGTTCTCCAGGCCAGTGAAGTCCAAATACGGTATTGGTTTCGGTGGAAGTTAATGCCACCTTTCCAGGTGCCTTCCACCACCTTTCTTTAGCCATCATGGTCTCTTTTTTAGCATATCCCCTCTTAGCAGTCCTGCAATACATATTCATAATATTATTCACATTCATCGACCTTTTCCACAAGGTCCATTCACATCACACATTCACATTTTGGAGTTTGCCATAGTTCTTTGGCTAGTATAGTTATTTTTACAGACTAGGGGAAATAGGGTGTTACAATTCCCTCCCCCTTAAAGGAACATCGTCCTCAATGTTCTTATCTATCAACATGACATGCATGTAAAAAAGCAAACAAAATCGGATATGCCTGTCTCATGGCATCCTCCATTCCCATGTAGTCTCATCTGGGCCAAAATGTCTCCACTGCACCTTGACCTGTGTAATGGTTCGGTTCCAGAGCGAGGTTTTCTTTCTGTTCAGTATGCATTGGGGTTCTGGTAGAAATTTTCCCTCTGATTCCACTTGGATCACAGACCAGTCAATTATATGATTAGCACCATGTATATATTTCTTCAATAATGAAACATGGAAAACATTATGTTCTTTTATTGTGGGAGGTAGTGCTAGCCTATAGGCTACATGTCCCACTCTATCTAGAACCTAAAAGGGTCCACAATACCGAGGTGCCAACTTGGCACAAGCTCCCATTTTCAAGGAACTTTTCTGGGGTCTAACTCTGAGATATACATGGTCTCCCATTTTGAACTCTCTTGGAGTTCTCTTTTGGTCAGCATAACTTTTTTGTCGGTTCTGGGCGACCTTCAGGTTTTTTTTTTATCTGAGTCACATGTTGTTCCATTTCTTTCAACATGTTGGGTCCAAAAAATAAATCCTGTTTATGGGATTATTCCAGTTGACTGGAGCGTTACACGATCTACCATAGAGTGCTTCGAAGGGGATCATCTTCAAGGATGTTTGGTAGTCGTTGTTGTAGGTGAATTCTACCAGTGGAAGGTAGTCTTCCCACTTCCCAGGTTGATGCATTACTTTCATTCTTAGCATGTCTTCAAGTATTTGGTTCAATCGTTCTATTTGTCCATCGGTTTGAGGGTGATAGGTGGTGCTAAACAACAATTTGGTCTCTAAGCTAGCCATCAGTGATTCCCAAAAGTTAGAAGTAAATTTTGTGTCTCTGTCAGACACGATCTCTTTCGTCATACCATGCAGTCTAAATATCTCCTTCATGAATACCTGGGTGATGTCTATTGCCTTGCAAGTTGACCTGACGGGGATGAAGTGAGCAGACTTGCTCAATTTATCCACCACCACCATAATGGCATCATTCTATTTGTTTGAGGTTGGTAATCCAATGATGAAATCCATGGAGATGGTTTCCCATTTCCATTCTGGGATTGGTAAAGGTTGCAGTAATCCTGTTGGGTGTTGATGTTCTACATTAACCTGTTGGCACTCTATGCATTTGGCTAAGTACTCGGCTATGTCTTTCTTCATTCCAGGCCAATAGAATTATCTCCTAGTGGCCGTGATCATATTTTGGTATCCTGGATGACCAGAGTAGGGTATTATATGTAGTTCATCCAGTATGAACCTCTTCAATTTTTTACAATCTGGAATATAAAATCTTCTTCTGTAAGTGAGTAGACCTCCTTCGGTCATCTGGTAGCCATCATATTTTACTCTGGTAGGTTCTCGCTATAGGTACATGGTCATGGTCTGGACAAATGGATCTGTCTTTTGTGCATTTCTAACTCTTTCTTCGACATCTGTCTCACAGGTTCTTACCGCTACCAGGTGAACTATTTTCATACTTTTGCTAAGGGCATCGGCCACCTTATTTTCCTTTCCTTTAATGTGTTTGATCTCGAAATCAAACTCACTAAGGAGGGCCATCCACCTAGCTTGTCTAGCATTGAGCTTTGGTTGTTCAAACAGGTATATCAATCCACAGTGATCTGTCATAAGTACAGATTTTCTCCCCAGGAGGTAATGCCTCCACATTTTCAAGGCATGCACTATGGCAGCTAGCTCTAGATCATGGGTCACATAGTTGACTTCATGTCATTCAATTTTCGGGATTCATAGCAGATCACACTTCCTTCCTGCATAAGGACTCCTCCGAGCCCTTCCTTACAGGCATCTGTGCACATGAGGAAGTCAACTTCTAGATCGACGATCTTCAGCACAGGTGCATGGGTCAGTAGATGTTTCAGGGTTTGAAATCTTTCTTCACATTTCTGTGTCCACAAGAATTTTGTCCCCTTCTTCTGGAGGGCAATGATTGGACAACCAATCTTGGAGAATCCTTTTATAAATCTCCTATAGTATCCTTCTAATCCCATAAAGGATTTGATTTCCGAAACATCCTTTGGGGTAGGCC